>VZRO01005367.1:0-63753 GCA_013397915.1 Daphoenositta chrysoptera | reverse complement strand
GAGGGGCTAGCAAAGGTGGGAAAGAGTTGGGGTGAGGGAGGTGAGGGGCTAATGAAGGTGAGGAAGAGTTGGGGTGAAGATGAGAAAGGTTTGGGGTTAGGGGCTGAGAAGCTTTTTGGGTGAAGGAGTTACGGGGCTGGAAAGGTGAGAGGGTTGAGGAGGTTTGGAATGAGGGTATATGAAGTCAAGATGGGAAGATGATGAGGATCTTGGAGGTTAGGGAGATGTGAGAGTGCAGAGGTGAAAATCGGAAATGCCATGTGCTGTGGTGAGAAATCGGGTCAAAGGAAATGTTGGGCTACAGAGGTTGGGAAGGGATGAGGAATGAATGGAGGAATGAGTAAGGTGATGTTGGAGGGACTTGTTTGGGGTGTCTGAGGTAGCCCCCTCTTTCTCATCAGAATTCATTAAGTGCCCCTTTGGGACTGTGTTGGGTGGAGACTGGTCGAAGAGGACTTGACAAAGAGATCAAAGATGGAAATTAGTGTAGCTTTTCAGACTATTAAACTTCAGTAGTCTGCCATTTGAATAATTCCACACTTAAGCTGTAACCTGATCTCAAAGCTTTATCACAAACCAATTGAGTCTCCTTGCCTGATATGATGGTGGGAGGGTGCTGGGGGAAGAAATTCTTCCAACTTTGCTCTTACACCTCCCATGAATGCAGCAGTTTTCCTTAAGATCATGTTGTCAGTGATCTGCCACTCTTAACATGCCTTAATTTAGCACCTTTAGCAGGTGCAGAAACTCTGCTTGACCTTGAAAAATACTCTCCCCATGGGGCAGTTTTCTGTTTGAGTGCTTTGCCTTCAGTATTCTCTATGTATAGAGGGGAAAAAGGAGGGGAGGAAAAGATTCAGCCAAGGCTCTGACTTGGCACTGGGTGCGGTGAGTGAATCAATGTTGCTGGAGCCTGGCTAATTCAGGGACTTACAAATGGGAAAGGATAGGAAAGACACTGCAGGATGCTGAATGTTAGACAGAGGAGATGTTTTCTCCTTCAGGAAAGGAGATGTTACAAGAATTGGATCTACAAGGAGAGGCAGCACTAGGTACAGAGCACAGCCGAATAACTACAGCATTATGAGGATCCGTGGGAAGGAATTGCACTGTTGCAGCATGTATCCTTTCTGCTCTGCAAAAACTGCTCCAGTGTGAGCTGCGTCATGTTCCACCGCTGTGATCAGACAGTGCTACTAAAATATTTAATGAAATATGGCTTGAGCAGGTGCTTGAGCTCAAAGAGCGAGCTGGTGAATACTTCCTGCTTCCCTCCCCAAGTCAGGCTTTTTTGTAAATATCTGGTTGCTGATGTGATTACATTGACATGGCTTGTGTGACTTCTTCCCTCCCACCAGTATTGCAAAAGATAAGGTCTTCCCCCCTTGGTTTGTTTAGTGATTATACTGGATTGATGAAATGTTCAAAATGCTTATTTTTTCCCTTCCTAAATAAGGGAAGAGATCTCAGACAAGAGATTAAGCTATTCACTTGACACTTGGGCTATAAATGCTTACAGAAGTGCTTTTTACTGTAAGTTTGAAAAGCTGACACTACCTTAAACTCCTAAAACTGTATTCAGTAGTCTCTGAAGCATCCAAAAACATCTGTGAGTTCCTGTGTATGCCAAAGGTAGTGGCAGCTGCTGTCTTGGAAGTGAGAGCTTCATTCCTCTCTTAATGAGATTAAATTGGATACTTAAGGGAGTTTTCATGACAAAATAACAACTTCCATGATGTAAGGGGTGGGATCAGTGGAACAACTTCTATTTTTGTTAGCTATTTGTAATGTCAGAGGCCACTTTGCATGGGTTGGCCCGTGCCTCTCCAAGCAAGTAAATGATAGCAGTTCTTGTGTTCAATTATGTATGACTGAGGCATCTTCAGCAGAAGGAAGATGTGTGGTTCTACAGATAAACCCTCTGTATAACTGTGGGTTAACTCCTGCAGGAGCCTGCTGCTCTCTGGAGTCTGTTGCTGAGAAAGGAATGAGCAGTATCTGCTGACGTGATCTGGCTTGGATGCTGTGGGGACTGCATGCAATTGAGGGCAATCCTCTCCCTCCAAGCTGAAATGTGCCTTAAAAATTCAGTCTGTTTTAAATACAGTTGTATTGTGCTGCCTTGTGCTGACAAGGGAGGTTGTCTTCTGCTGGAGGTGTCCTTAGTTAGTCATAAGAAGGTGGCAAGAACATTGACTGACAGCTGGTGAACCTGCTGCTCCTTCTGTGTCATGTTACAACAAAACTCATGAAGTGCAACTTTGTTCATGTGCCTTTTCAGTGGGGCAACACAAGTAGAACATTTTCGTGGCTTCCAGTGAAGCGTGGTGTAACTCTGAGTGAAACAATGCACATGTTTGTATGTCTAAGTGCATGTGACCTTAGGTTTTCACACTGAAGCAAGTGTGGAGCCTATCTGAGGAGCTTTCTGAAGTAACTGCTTTGATTCCTCCAGGAAATACAGGCTCTGAGAGAGCAGGCTGAAGTTGGACCTGTCTCACAGGGCTGTGACCTCCAAGGTTAATTATCTTTAAACTCACTCCAGTCCTGGATTCTCTGGCAGCTAGGAAGTTAGGAGGTGGTAATATAATGTTGCTCTGCTTGTGTGCTGAGGCAGGAATGCATGGACTCTGCCTCTCTCCTTGTATAAACTTAAATGGATCATTTATAAAAGCAATGAGAATATTAACATTGGATGGTACCTGCAGAGTAATTCACCAGTGAGCCTGCATCTAATGTTTGAAAAACTTTCTTGCAGGCAAAATATGTTGCCGACTGAGTAGCTTAGAAAAGATGTTGAAGCTGTAAGAGTCATTAATTCCTGGGTGGGAAATTGATGGCTGGAGTGACCTGCTAGGTAGTGCCTGCAGTTGTGAACACAGCTGCATGTAACTCTTCAGGGCTTTCAGCAGACACTGATTTAAGCTACAAACAGCTCCTTTACACAGGAGCATTTGATCTTGTCCAGCACAGTCTGTAAACTCTGCCTGTGATGCACTGCTGTCATCCTTAGTTGAGCACCTTATGACTTCAGCATCAATTCCTAGAGTAGGAAGCCAGTTTCACTTGCAGAATGTGAGCACTGCTGCTTGCACGTTAGGCAAAACCAGCGAAATCCTTCCTGTTGCTCGTGACAAGAAGCTGGAGCTGGCAGTTGCTTTTGAGCTTAACTTGTGGTCTGAACCTCCTCTGCCCCTCTAACACCATAAGCCACCCTAAAATACTTGCATCAAATGATCAAGCAGTGTGTTGAGCAACAGTGCACATGTGCTGGTGTCATGTTTGACATAAAAACAAGCTTCACTTGTCCTTCAAACTGACTGCAGTGCTATGGGCTACTTTTAATAGTGTAAAAGCATGTTGAACAGAGGCAAAGCTGTTGGGGTTAAAATGGAGCTTTCCAGCTGATCTGCCAGGAGAGCCCTGTGGAAGTGACGAGGCTGTTGTGACGGAGGAGGAAGCTTTAGCAGCTTGCAGAGTAATGAGTAACACGAAGAACTGTTTGTGCTGCGTTTTGGTTTTGCAAGGGTCACTCCCATGACCTTTATAATACTTGCAAGATCCCAGGCTGTGACCTGTTCCAACTTTAGGCATAAGATTCATCAAAACTCCAACACACAGCCTTGTGTGCAGCTGTTTCCCTTACAGATGGGTTAACTGATCTGATACCTGTTCTGTTGGAGCTCCAGGTCCTTCTACAGTGTGTCAGCCTTACTGAACACTTTACTGTAGCCCACTGGCCTGGGTATTACAGAATGCAGTTGCTTAACTTAATATACCAGCACTAAACTGGCATGAGTGAAACAATACTTCACCTAACCCAGAGCATTACACCTGCCCAGTAATGGCTGTTTAAAGTCCAATAAACTTTCTATCAGTTGTGTGTTTAAGGCTCCATGCAAAACCAGAAAACAATCCAGTTGTCGAAGTTGAAGCAGAATGCTGTCAGGATGACTGATGCTGCGTGTGTAGCTTGACAGCTGATGTTTCAGCCTGAGAGTCACCTTTCAGACAGGAGATCCTGGGCAGCCCAGAAACCAAGCATGGAAGCAGACACTGTTAAGCTGTGGAGTGTTGTGAACTGAGGACTGCCTGCTTTCAGTAAGCTGCTGCTGTCAGGTGACTTTTACGGTCAGCAGCTTATCAGTTACCCACACATCTTGCATTTGGGTCACAGCCCTGCCCAGAGAAACTACCCAAAGCTTCCCCTGGTAAACAGATATTATATCTTGCATTTGGGACTGTGAGGAGCTCTTGTTTCCAAGCACTGAATAATTATTGCTGTTCTAAATAAACTGATTACTCTTCAGCGTGGTACAGAAGCATAATATTCCTCCAAGTGAAACAAGATACTCTGCATGAAAAAGAGCTGATTTCATACTATTAAATCTAGACCTCCAATAGAGTTGCCCAAGACTGAATTTGCCTCGAGTTAAAAGCTGGACTTTGGGCATGTCAGTGATGGGTTCAGAGCACAGCAGTGTCTGAGCCATGGAGTGGTTTGTGCTGTGACCTAACTGGCACACGGTGGCTATTAACTAAAGCCCCTTCTTGCTGGTGCTTCCAACAAGTGCTGTGCAGTCATTTAGACTGCAGCTGGCATACGGCTTTGTAACAACTCGGGACAAGCAGCCAGGTTTCCTCATCAAACTTGCTCTTGGCAAGTGACTCTGGCAAGCATCAGGACACAAGGCTTTTGTTGGGTAATGATTGGGTTTGGCTTAAGAGCTGTTCCTGACCTTGGTTTGGCTCTTGCTGGCATGTATTCTGCTCAAAACGTGAATCTCAATCTATAGATGATAGGAAGTTGGTCTCCCATCAATGTGGACCACTAATAAAACTTAAAACTCAGTTAAAGCTGGGGAAGACTTGATTCCCAGGACTCTCATTTATGAAGGATAAAGACTATTAAACTTTAGCTTTAGGAGACCTGGCTGGCCTGACACTTGAGGCTTGACTCAGTGTCTTTTGCAGTGTTATATGAAGACTGACTAATCTGGTGGCCTGAGGTGTTCTGGGAGGGGACTGAGACGTACTTTCCTTGCACGACTGAAATTGTCAGTCAATAGGAGCTGCTCATGTAGCACGGCATAAAAGGGTAGGAGATAAAGCTTAGTCCTAAGAGTAAGCCAAAGATACTTTAAAGAAAATTCTAGTGTGTAAATGGCAGCAGGAAGGTGTTACCCTGACTTGTTTTGCTGAACTATATTTGAAGTGGATTTTGTCAGTATTCTGGGGAGAGCAGGGTTGGTTCTCTCAGCAGAGTGGGGATAGGACCTAGTTTCCTCATCTTGTTTTAAATGAGAGCTCTAATGTTTTTGTAACTGAAATTGAAACCAGTGTTATGCTGACCCTGCATATTTTCTATCCTCTGCTGGCTGGCCTGGACTACTTCTGCATGCAGTATAGTTCATTTATTTTGGAGACTTGAAAACAAGCCATTATCACCCTTCAGTGCCAGATAAATAAATGATCTAACTGGGGGCCGAACCCAGTGTTCTTTTACAAAAGCACAACTGCATGTCACTCTTATCTTCTGCATTCTGTCCTTGAATATATGATCAATCTTTCTGGACCACATCCAGAAGCCAGTGGCTTAACCCAGCAAGCGATGACTGCAGAGCAGTCAGATTTCTGTGCCACTTAATTTCCTATCATCACTTACACACAGCAGTCTTCCAGAATACATTTAACGTGAGCACTGTTTAACCTAAAACTTTCCCATCAATCATATGGAAGTACAAATAACAGGAACAGGACTCAACTCTTAAATATTCTCGATGCTGGATCTGTGCTTTCAGGTAACAAGAGTTTCAGGGGTTTGAATTTTTTGGTGGGGAGGAAGAAGGCACATGTAGGGTAAAAAATACTCCTCCCATTTTACGAGGGGAATATCTGAGCAAGTACACTGGCCTGAGCAGTCTGGCTCTGGGTACTCCCAGAGGAGTGATTTGACAGTCTGAACTATTGCTCCTTAGAGTAGTGTGGCTGGCCAGCTAACTCCCAAGAGTTCAAAAAATAACCCAAAACAAATGCACAGCTTGCTTTAACACCAGTACTTCTAGTGCACATGTCCCGTTTGCTGTCTGATATGTATCTGGGGGGATCAGCTTGTGATGTAGGCTGGTTCTTTTTCTTGGCTCTTGTTCTGCTTCAAACTTTGGTGTAGATAGGGAAAAGGCTTACACTTCTCAGTGCACAGGTACCCTGATTGTTTCCAACGTCATAGCACTTCCACCTCCCTAAAAGTCAAAAAATTTCCTTCAGTGGGCTGAAAAAAGAGAGTGAATGGGCAGTTGTCTGTTCCCCTCATGCTCTTACAATCATTACTGGCCTTACAGCTGGAGCTTTTTCTACTGCTTTGTTTTCAAATCACCTTTCTAATTTGTCATCTTCCAGGTACAGCCTGTTCAAAACTCTCATTATGCAGCTGCACAGTAGATCTTTCAGTCTACTGAAGAAATGGAATTGAATCAGATAAGGTGTGTCCTCTTCCAGACAACTGCTCTGGAACAATTTGTGTGACAATTCAGGGTGCCATTTGAAAATAAGCCTTTTGACCCTATAGTACTGGTGGGATCTCTAATCTTCTTTGTATGCATATGACCTGGACACTACTACAGCCTTTCAGTTGTGTAGTAGCCCCCAATTAAGCTGTATATAAAAGGGTTTGGGTTCCCCTACAGTGAATTTTGTGCTAACATCAGATGCCTGTGTGTCTAGTGAGTTTGGTATTGTATTGTTAGTAAGTTTTTTACTGGTTAGGAACAGCAGGATGTGTTTGTGGGCAAGTAATAGTCTTGGTGTCATGACTTAAGATAAAGCCTCACTACTTTGTCTCAGAGTACTCTTAGCCTGTTCATGGCTAGATCTCTGTAACATCACTTTGTCAATGTAAAACCTAATGAGTGTCAGGAACGTTCAGTATAAACTTGACTCTGTACTCCTTGAAGAGATTTCACTGTATCATACTACTTTTTTGTGGTAGAGATACATTTAAAAAAACCCCAGTGCTCAGTAACTGCAAACCACTAAACATGTACATTCATCAGACTACAAACTTCCAGCTCATTCCAGCAGCCCAACACTGCCTGATATTTCCCTGAACTGCACTTAGTAGCTTTCTTTTCCTCATTAACTGTGCTCCTAAATTAACACGTTCTAAGAAATCAGTTCCAGTTCTTTGTTAAGGCTGGTTACTGAATAACTTGTTGTAATTAATGCCTGAATTTATCACTGGTACAATACTGGCTACAGTGTTCCCTGCACTTCAGCCTCTTTAAGAAGCTCTTTGTTAACAGACTCCCCGTCTGGTGGCTCTGTGAGGAGTCTGTGTATTGCTGAGTATCTCACTTGCAGGATCCTTCAATGAACCCGGTAAGTTGCCCTGATTGTGGATCACAGCCTCATTCTGTCTGTTTGGAATTTAGTAACTGATGTGTCCCTGATGGCCTTTTGTGACCTTTGAAGTTTTAGGGGCTACCCACTGACAAAGCCACTGCTGGGAAGTGGCCCATGGTCAAACATCCCCACCAGAGAAAGCCTGAAGTCCCTACATGCAATTACTGTATTGACTGGGTGCATATATACACACCCCATAGCTTACAAAACACAAATTCTTTAAGTAGGGAATAAGATTTCAGCTTTACATGCAGAAATTGCTGCTGTCCAAATGATTTGGAGGTCTTGCCTCAGGAGATGGGATAAGAAAGCTGCTGCAGTTCTGTGCTTCAGGCAGTCACGGTAAAATTGCTTTCTCTGGGGAAAAAAAAAGTCTGAAATAAAGAGGTGTTGGTAATGGTTCCCCAAGCTTTAATATTAAAGTCTAATAAGGGCATGTATTTAAATACTTCAGCTCTGTATTTATAACACCTTCACTATACTCTATATTCTCCTTCTTGCATCTAAATGAGTGTGGTCAGGGTGGAAGTACTGTGCAAATGAAAGCAACACTTGGTTTATCTCCAGTAGCAGCATTCAGTTCATTAATATTGCATATCCCTGTAACTTAGAAAATGAGTGGAAGCCAGCCTATGTCAAAATATTAAATAAAAATGGGTTCCTTATTTTTGCATTTATGACTGTTCAGCATAATTTTTAATTTTTACCTGATGTAGTTATGCTCATGTCATTATAATACTTCATTTTCTTACTCACTGTTGATGTAGGGATTAAATAACTTCCTTTCTCATTGTCTGGGTAATAGTCATATCTTTTCAAAGAATGAGAATAACAAGAACACTGGCCAATTCTTGGCTTGCACCAGAGAAATTTTTCAAATATTGGACTGGACTGAGAGGAAAGCAGGAAGCCAAGGCTGGAAACTTCTCTGCACCATCCTATCTGATAAAGCAGGCAGGAGCCCAGAATTTTCCTTCATTAATTTGTTAGCCTCACAGGACAAACTGGAGCTCTAAGTTGCTTGATGTGAGCAGCTAAGACTAAAGCTACACAAGTCAGTCTTTTTGCATCTGAAAGGGCTTAGGCTTGTAATATTGCTGTGACCCTTCCAGCCTCGCAGAGAATAATGAAAATACAGCAGGCTTACATGAGTGATGAATACATCTTACATTGTTTATATCTGGGCCTGTAATTTAATGTTAGATCTGCACTCCCAAGACTTCTAAGTAGTTTAGGCACAGATTTAAACTCTGGATCGTGCAGCAAAAGCCTGAAAGTCTGGAAAGTCTTTTTCATCAGGTAGGTGGAGGGTTTCACTCCCAGCATATGTGGGGAGGATGTATCCAAAGTGACAGACAAGTGTCACTGCTCACAGATTAGTGGGATTCAGCTGTGGCTGCAGCACAGAACTGCCAGTGCTTCTGAAATCAGTGAAATCTCAGCAAATGGTTGTCAGGCCTGCTCCTCGTGGTAGAGGAAGTGTTTAATAAAAAGCATGTGAGAAGGCACACACATGTGTGCAGTTTGTTTTCTGTTCAGCAAAGAAATCTGGGATCAGGCCTCTCAAGATCCTACCCAGATGGCTGATTTAGCCCACGTGTCCTAAAGTAAACTGGAGTCTGTTTTGATTGCACTATTCTTCAGAATGAATTAACATTTCATACTTGGGAAATTTGTCTATGCTAATTTCAGTTCCATGTTTTGAAGGCTGAGTTTTGCTCTCCATGCCAGTGAAGGTTTAAGCCTGGTTGGTGCTTATTATAACATGACAAGTGTTCTTTCATCAGGTAAAATGCAGAATACAGTTGCACATTTTATATTCATTCTGTTTTTCCAGATTTCATGTATGAGTGGTGAGCAAGGGCACACAAAGTCCTCAGAGAAAGGTGAAAAAACTTTCCTAGCCAAAACACGTTTGATTTGGACACACTGTTGTTCACATTACTACAGATAAGTAGGAAGAATCTTACAGGCACCATGGGAATTCTTTTCCTGCAGGTTTTATTTTTTCCTGATAAACCAAGACTTTTTTATGCCCTAACTCTTTACCCCAATTAAGTTAACGTAAACTGACTGCAGCTTGATTGAAAATCAGAATACAAGTTAAGGATAGTAATGTGTCACATCATGGCTGTTTTAATGTGGAATTGAAACTTAAATATCTTTTGGCTTAAAATGAAAGGTTTAAAAATGGAAGTGACCTTTTGAATTATGACTGTTTTACTATATGATCATCTGTTCTTCTCTAGAGAAGTTTATGGGTCAAAAGTCTGCCCATGTGTTTCGCAGAAATATTTATATAGAGGTAATACATTGAACTTTGAAATTTGTTACTGGAAGAATAAAAACTTAAACCTTTTACAGGATGATAAATGGATTTCACTTAAATGAGATAAAAGGGATGTGGTTCCCCTGTTTTATCTATTAAATCTTGACTGCTGTACAAAGCAACATTAAATTATTTCAAATCTATTTAGGCTCTTAACATATCCTTAAATGTTTTAGGTTTTATGGTTAACTGCTGATTGCTTTAATCAAATCTTATTCCTCTTGAAAATCTGACAGGTGATTGTTCAAACAGTAAAAACATTAGTTTATTGCATATGCTGGTCCTATAATTGAAAAAGTAAAATGACTAAGCACAATGCTCTCAGTAAAGCTGCCAAAATAAAATACAGCCCAGAAGGGCAAGCCATGCATTTCATTAAAATAAGGTTCAGTAACCATGAAATCTATCACCCTAAGGGCTTCTTCACTCTGACAAGTGACTAAAGTGTAAAATGTCAAATACCTCTGTGCTGACCAGTAACTTGCATTAACTTCAATATTTTGTTAGTCAAATACTAGATGTACTTTCTTGTTCTCAAGCTACAAGAAATGAATAATTTTCTTCCTCAGCTTCCTGTGTTACTGCTGAAGACTCACACCTACACATGCAACACATGCAAATGTCTGTGCCTTTGTGGGCTCTGGGAGGTGGGAATTCGTGTGTGTGCTCCCAAGTGAAGATGAAAGAATGGCAGGGAGCAACCTCAGCCTGTAGAGCCATGAGAGGTTGATCCATGAGTGGGGCAAGGCAGGAGTGACTCTGCTGGTTGTCCTCCCCATGATGGATAATAGCATTTCTGTTACCCATAGCATCTAGAAAATAATCTCTAATTCTGGTTACAACTTGGGCCAAGCATTACCTTTCTGATGGAGAGTTCACTTCATGTTGTTCTTTCAACAGCTCCTACATTTGAAACCCTCTGTCAAGACTTTGTTTAGAGGTGTAAAATAATCTCATGCCCTTCAGACTTTGTAGTCATGTCTTCTGGCTCTTGTCCTTTTGATTATTTCCTCTCCCAGTTTTTTCTGCCTGGCTCAATCTGATGTACAGTGTGCTTTGCTCACTGAAGTGTTTGGCTTTAATGTTATTGTGCCTGATAAGGAATCATTTGTCATATGAGGTGATGCTCACCTCTAAGAGAACATTAGGACAAAAGTGAGAATATCTCCTTTCAACAGGGTATACTGACTTGGGTTGTGCTTCTCTGCTGGAACCCACAGGTTCTTCCTGAGAAATGTGCAATCCCTTCTCTAAACTGCTACAAGGAGCAGTGTTTGAATATATATTTGCTAGGTTTTTGGTTTTATTTCACCCTATCCTTTTGAATCCTTACAGACAGATTCCTGTTCAGTAAACCTGCTCTCAGTGCAAGGGCTGATAATACTTCTGGACCAACACTAGAAAGCTCCTGAAACCCTGCTTAGGAGTACTGTTTTGGAGTCAGCTACTCTTCACAGCAAAATTTGTGGAAGCTGTTGTAATGTCCTCTGACTCTGAGTCTCCTCCCCACTTCAGTGATGGTTTCATCTAAGTTTGACAGAGCCTGAATATATTCACAGATGCATGGCACATCCTACTGCTTATTAATAAGACTTGTGAAAGCCTACATGACTGCTAATTTATGAAAACCTTCAAGTGTTTCAGAGTAGACTTTTCCCCAGAAGGCTTCCTGAGTGACCAAATTCAGGCAATTCTACTTGTCTAGAATAAATTTTAAAATATCTTCCTTGAACCAGAGATCTGTAACAAGCTATCCAATATGCCAAAGTGCTTACACAAGGCTTTTAGAAATTCTAGGCTAAGTTAATGTCACCACAGTGTCACCAGGATAACTCCCAGTTGCTCAAAGCCTCCTTCACTTCATATTTTTGGTTTGCCTGCTCTTAGCAGGTGTATACTTTAAGCAGGTGTAGCACTTCAAATACTTAGGACTGTATACATCATTATATGAAGGTAATAACTTTTTGTCTGCTTTTCAAGGACATGGCCAAGTAGGTGGTAAAGTTGAATGACAAGTCTGTTAATTTCAACAAACTTACTTCTAAACACCTTGCAGACAGTGAGGCAGCAAAATAATTCAGGAATGAATGTCCTATTCCTTATCAACTCCACGTATGATTAAAGGATTTAGCTGGTTGTGATGTTAGAGAAAGGAATCTGTAAGTGTTAACTATCTTCATGGGAACTGGGGTGAAAGCCAAGCCACTATCGTGTACCAGAATAAACTGATAAGAGAAAGTGTTCAGTTAAAAGTAGAGCAGTTGGTTAAAGAAATAGTCTGAAGACTTAAAACTCTATGAAAAAATGAGATAGGTGATATGTGCAGTATTCTTTCAAGTACCTGACGTTAGTTTTGCAACTTTAACTCATCCCCTTGTAGAAATTACAACTGTCCTCGTGGTCTGCCCCATTTCCCCCCACAGATGCAAGCCTGTGATTTCTTCTGCAGCAGAGGAAGAGAACATCCCTTTGAAATTGATCTAGTCAAAGCCACCAAACAGCTTCAGCCAGGTGTGTGTGTGCTCCCATCATCCTTTGTCTGACCCCTGCCATTAGTGATGCTCCTTGCTTGGGATGCTGCTGTGGGCAGTTGCCATCTCCTGGAAAATGAACATCAAGACAGTTTTGAAAATGGAGAAATTTCATATATTATTGCAAACAGAGTTTTGCAACAGTAAGTTGCAAGTTGATTAGGAGTGGCAGATCAGGCAGCTGGAAATGCAACATCTGGAATACTGTGAGGTCAGGCTCACCTTTCCAGAGGAGCAGTGAGAAAACTGCATCCATTGTACTTTTAGAATCAGAGAACAGAAAGCTCCAAGAGCTTACAGAGCTGAGTCCCTGTCTTGTGCTGTGCCTGTTCCCAACAGCTGCTGCCAAACCATAAAGATGATTAAACCACAGAAAAGAATGGAGACTAAAAATCTTGCTCTGGTATTTCTTCTGCCATCTGAGCAGAGCAGCAGAAACGAATCCAGACTTATTGTGAGAGGAGCAAGATGAGGAAACGTCAGTGATGCAAGCTCAAACCTTTAAGCTTTATAACAAAGGTGTGTGGATGACAGAAGATGAATGAGAGCTATTTAACTCTCCTCATGAAGCCCACACTCTTGCTAGATGCTATTACTCAGATTCAGAGAATGCTCCTGTCAGTCTGTTTAGATGCATAAGCGAGGTAGCTTCAGTGCACTGAAGGCAGCATTCACTGATCAGCTCACAGTTTGGTCAGTTCTTCCTCTGTTATGTAAATAGCCCTACAGCCCCTGAGCTGAGAGGTCCTTTAATGTTAGGTGCCTGTTAGACTCATCGTAAAAGATTTATCTGAGCAAGACATTGTTGTTCCTGTTTATCCTTCAAGTCACCAAATTTTACTTGTTACTTTCCAAGCTGTAGTTGCTGTGCCTTTTAAAAATTTTAAGGAGATACCTGGTCCTGAATTGAAGTTGCAGCTGTTATTTGCACCTATTCATTTACACCTACTCAAAGGGTCTGTGGAGTCCCTTTTATATTCATTCCTCTTGTACTAACTGCACGTGTATTTTGGTGTCTCTTTAAACAATAAAGGCACAAAGCCAAACTTATCTTGTCAGGTGTTCAGGTTACTACTTCTTTCTTTGGATTTCCCCCTGGCTTGAGATTTCAGGATCTATCCAGGGTAATAGAATGAGCAAAGGAGATTGCTTGTTCTCTGAGTGCACTTAGCAGAGAGGATCCCATCCCTTTCTGAGGATATTAGATGTCTGGTAGGATAACCTGCCAGCTCAGCTGTTACACTTCAGTATCAAGCTATTTTGTGCACTGCAGTTCTGGTGTCTACCTCATTGTTTTGCTGTTCCCATATGCTGCTTTCAGTGCCTGCAAGTATTAAAGCAGCTCTGCCTACTTAGAGAAATACCTGTGATATTATCTGACCACAAATTCATTCTGTCTCTGAGAATGATCTGGAAAGGCACTCTAGCTGCTATGCAATTAGCCTTGCATAAAGAAACAACCACTAGATTAGCTTTGTTTTCTAAACAATCAATCATGCTTGTATAGGCTGAACCTCTCACTGCCCCGTTCTTTATGTCAGCAGCCCTGTATCTATAGAATGACTCAAGTGCAGTCACTTTGAATCTTACAGCTAAATTAACATTGGCTATGACTTGTTGACTTTAAATACCTTTTTAATGTGAAGAAACTCTCCCCTTCCTAAAAGAAGCCTGCCTAGTCCTGTAGACAGTATTGCAACAATGTTTTGTTCTTACGGATATTCAAGAAAAGCTGCTTTAACATGTGAAAGATTAATTCATGAGGATGTTTTAGGTAATCCAACTGTGTTATCTGATAGTAACCTCCAACAGAAAATGCTTTCGGGAGACTAGATGCCTTTCAAACAGCATTTGCTTGTTGTTCTGTGTGGGTTGGTTTTGGTTTAGGGTTTTTTTGGCGGGAAGTGGGAATAACAGCTCACAAGGGCAACCAGTGTTCAAGGTATTTAAATGTACATTAGCATCTCTACTGCCTTTACAGCCTGCTTGTGGTAGTCCCAGCTGCCTTGTAACAAATAGTTATAGTGCAGCTACTGAAACCATTGATTCCTCTTAACCCCTCTGCCCTAGAAACTTGTGTTTGTGGGGCCTTAAAGGGGTGCAAGACCCATGCTCTGGATGATAAGATGATGCTTAGAGTTCCGTGGATGAGCTCTGCCCCCATCTCACAGTGCAGCTTTCTCCCTTGGGTTATATGTTGAGTTTTCCTTGGAGGATGGCAGCTGTGTATTTTGCAAGGAGCATACAGGAAAAGTTGCTGGACTGACAGAGCATGACTGAATTGTCTGACTGTAACAGGGCTAAACCTAGACTGGGAGATGTGTTTGCTTTCAAATCTTTTCACCTGCAAGTACTCCTGTAGTGATTGCACTGATGTGACAGCAGGGTACAAACACTTCTCTGGTGCAGAAGTGCTGCAGGTCTCATCCCACAGTGGTCCAGCTGTCTGCTGTTGAAGTGGCCTGGATGCTGGAGCTTGTGCATCCTCTAAGAGGAGAACAGCTGACAGTCATTCCCAAATTAGGTAAAAATGCCCAATTCTGGCAAGCCTTTGCCAAGTATTTCGTAGTTCTACAGAGTCACAAATGGAAGAGGTTTGTGTCCTCTAAATATTGCCCCGCTAGTTGGTCTTCATGTATCAAGTCCAACTGCCAAGCACTTGTAGCCTTTTATTATTTTAGTGTACATGACAGTAAATATCTTATCCTGCCAGTTCTAACAGGGTTTGAGCTTGGCAAAACACATTCTAAAATAGCATTTGTTCATCGTCCAAAATCAAAATGTCCTGATCAAGCTGCTCTTAAATGTGGCCATCAGCTTTCTATGGGGCTGCTTATAAACTAGCTGTCTAAAGCATATTATTTGCACTAAAATTGTCTAAAATGAACGGTTTGTAACTTGGCCAAAACGTTGTCTATTTATTGCCTGTATTTCTGTCTCCTATAAGGTGTAACTCCTATGTGGTGTGTGTTCCCTACTTTGTTAAAAGTACTGGTTGTGGAAGTTCTTACTGAATTGATCCTAAATGCTGTAGCTAAGGTCAGAAATCAGTGTGGTGGTGCAACCCTTTTAAGTGCTGATTTATCCATATTATTGACCAAACAGTAATTATCTGATTTTCTTAAGGTTTAATAATTATTGGGGTTAGAGGGGATTCTTAATTTTGTTTATCTTACACCTTCCTTAAAATATACAAGCTACATATCACTGCTAGGTCAGTTCAAATGTTTATTTAAATAATTGAGGAACTAAATCAAATAGCTCTACTTCATGGCAGTGTACATAAACACGTCTGTCACACTGGTATTTGGGACAGCCTAAAAAACTGGAGCAGGGATCTGCTCAAGTGCTCCAGCAATACTTTTTATGGAGTGTGCCTTCTCAACATTTGTTTGTAATTATTTGTGCTGCTAAAGGGAGGCACTGGAAATGTTTACCGAAGGTGCTGCACCCTAAACCTGCAGTTTCCTTTATTAGCACCACCTCATGCATCGCAGGTGTGGGGCCAAAGGGGTGAAAAGCAGCTCTTTTACCACACCCTTTGCAGCGTGGATTTAGGAGGAGGTGGGATTCATTTGGTGCCAGGAAGTAAGTAAGAAATAAATGTTATCTCTAAACACCTTTATTCCTTTCTTTCAGTACTGTAGTGATGAGTTCCATTTAATACTTCATCAGGGGATGTTAGAGTATTTTCCTTGGCTCAGATGGAGGGAAGCTCGGCGAGGCTTGGGTGGGGAAGGGAAGGAATCTCTCTCCTTTGTGCTGACAGGAGACAATTTCCAGCAATCACGATGAGTCGGTGTGGGCTCAAACTGCAGGTTAGGCTGTAAATGCTGCTTTATTACCGAGCAGTCACGGTGATGAGGTTCCCCTTTGATCTGTGAGTCCACTCAAACAAGGCAAAATGAGAACACTTAGTGCAAGATGATATAACCAGTTATATATACTTGTTTACAAACCCTTTGGAGAATCTGAAATGTGAGAAACCCTCTTCTGAGATGTTTTGGTTTTTCTCTGAGGGAGTAATTATTTCCTCAGAGTTAGTAAAACCCGGTCAAAACCTGACTTCTCTGTCTTTGTTGGAGGGTGAACAAAATTCTAGGGATGTTTTCAAAAGCTTCCTTTAACAGAGTTTTCTGAGATTGAATGATGGTAATGCGTTTAGGGACTGGTAATTGGAGATAATTCCAATGAATTAGACTTTACAGATGTTAATGATATGCTAGAGGAAGTCGGCTTATGAAGATCTATGCTGTGCTCTTTTTTTGTCTTGATCTATTGAATAGCTTCTGTAATTGTCTAATACATATTCTGGCAGTATTTGGGTTTCTTAAGCATTTGCAGCCTGAAGAAACCAGCCTGTGAATTTTCAGGCAGTGAATATGATTAGTTTAAATGCCAGTACGTGAAAATAATGTGCTTTTCATAGTAGGTACAGTAGCATCTGCAAGGAATGTCTAACTTTGTAGATACAGACCAAGTAATCAGTCCTGGCTTGACTATTAGTATGGATGAATATTCATGCAAAACTCTAGTCTCAACATATTACAGAAAGTATTTTTCAGTCCGGAGAGTAACTCTGAAAAGGTTGCTCTGGTGTATTCCACTTTCCCCACTGCAATCAGGAGGACAGCCCTGGTGAAAGAACTTGCAGGAAAAAAAAAATGCTACTGGCAACGATGTCCTGATAGGATTATTCTTGCACCAGCACCCCCACTGCGTTAGACATTGCCCTTCCTTCTGCAGGAAGGTGGGATTGGTGCAGTTAATCCACTTGGTTATGTATTAAGATGTTTGCTGATGATAGCCTTCATTTTGTTTTCCTCTGTTGTTCTGCTTCATAGGGACAGAGGGAATGAATCCACTTAATTCTGATGGAAGATAACATTCGTGTTCAACATGGCTTAAATCTTGAGGATCTTTTAGTAGGCCATTCCAAGCTGAACCATACTTTTAGCTCAGGCTAGACCGAAGTTTTTGCCTGTGGGTTTTCTTAGTGAAAGTCATTACTTGCAACAGTGTCAGCCCCTAACAGCATATTCACACTGGCCTGAGTGATCTCTGTCCCCATGAGTTTTGAGTTCTGTGCTTTTGTGGTGACTTGGTTGTTAGTTTTTTGTTTTGAAAGCTGTTAGTGCTTGTTGTCTTGCCCTTTACCTAATTTTGGGTGTAGAACCTGCTCATTGGAGATCCAACCATCACAAATCAGGCATGCCTATGTCTTTGCTGTGCTGTGAAACTGCTTCTTAGTGCCTGTTTTTTTTCCCAGCATCCCTGGTCCCAGCTGTTATGTTTTCCATTAGCTCTGAAGGCTTTTCCACTGCTATTTGTGCACATATCCCCTTAGCTGTTTACTTGTTTAATGTATCTGTAATAATAAACATGAAGGTAATGTGAGTATATATGACTTTTTTACCTATCAGTAAATCAAAATACAAGTTAAATCAGATAATGCCACCTCTCCAGTTTAACAAAATGAAGTATTTCCTACTAAAAACAGTAGCAACTGTGATTTAACAATGTAATCTGATCTAATATTAGTAACAGGCTGTGCCTTTAGGGAGCAGTATAATATCCAATCCACTGAATAAAGTCTGTCTCACATTAAATTCTGGATCCCTCTTAAAAAGATGGCTTCCCAGAATTGTTTCAGTAATTACATAAAGACCCATGATTTCCTATGTATTTTTCCCAGTAATGAATGGAGAAATTATGTTGGCCCCCAAAATACAAAGAATGATGAAATAGTGCTGTCTTACAAAGCTGTTCTCCCTGATGTCACAAGCACCTTCATCTCTCCACCTTACCTCTAGAGCTTCCTCTTCCTCCTCGTGTGTCCAGGCAGGAAAAATCCCATCGGGGAGTTTGTCATGCCCAGATTGCCATCTGTGACTGCATCACCACATCTTCCAGCAAGAGCCAGAATCTTAATCTTGGTCATTTTCCAAGTAAGCTGTGAGGGGGTGGAAAAAGGGCCCCAAGAAACTTAGGGGGGTTCTAGTCAAGGCTGTGCTTTATGGAAAGAAGGAAGCAGGAAACCCTGTGGAATATTTAACATTGGCAGGGCTGGAGTTTGTAAGCCTGTGTCTGTCAGGCTTTAATAATTTCTGGAATTTGGTATACATACCGAGGAAAGGATGCAACAAGTCTTAATTAACCCTTCCAAAATCAAGCTGTTCACACCCTTCCTTTTATGTTTTGGATTGTGGTTTGGATATTTATTTGGTGGGGGAGTAGAGGATGTCAGATGTTCAGCGTTAAGAGTAGAAAAGCTGCCAGCATCATCTGCTTCTCTTAGATGAATTTATATTTCAAACATCGTGTTCTGGCTTAAACAGCAAGGCAGAGGTTGTAAAAGACATCAACTGACTTACAATGTGTGAAGAGTCCTGAGGGCAGGCAAAAGTTTGTGTTGGAAGAAGTGGAAAAAATGCTGTTTCTCTGTGTGAGGTGGATTGCTCCATATCGTTTTAATTCACAATGTGCTGCAGAATGACTTACCCCTGCCCAGACCTTGCTTCTGTGGCCTAAATTGTGTGGCAGCTTCAAAAGTAGGTCATGATGCAAAAGCACTGTGCTGTTTCCAGTCGCTCTTTTCTCTTTCTTTCTTTTATTTTTTTTTAAATCTCAGGTTCCAAGATGAACTTGCTAAGAATCTGAGCTGCAGTCAGTGTTTCTGATAAGGTTGTTTAGGCATGGTGTTCTTGTAAAAGAAGCTGGTCCATGCTGTTGTGTTTTAATGCCTCTGATTACCTGAATGATGAATTAGATGGTGGGACATGTCAAATGTGTTTCTTTATTGCATGCAGTTAGCCTTAGCCTTTTCCTTTGGCAGGGTTTAGTGATTCACAACAGGCCAGTCCAGTGTAATGTAAGACTGATTTAAATGAGAGGCTGACTTTCAGGATCTGGAGGTAACATTGCTCATGTATAGGAATGTTATTAAGTAATACATGATATAATTGATTTTTTAAAAAATTATTCCTGAACAAGTGTAGTCTTCCCTCTCCCATAGGGTTAATACAGTTCTGTTTTTAGAAAGTAGTAGCTAAAAAGCTTTCAATGTTTGCATTTAACTGTCAGAAGTCTTAATGGGAATTCAAACAACTGCCTGCCTATAATTGCTGCCCTTTTGAACCAAAGGCCTCATGACTCACCTATACAGAAAGGCACAGGGTTTGTCTACACCTTTATGATGGAACAACTTCATCAGATCACAGAAGGGCACAGCCCTTCATCTGAACTTCAAGTAGGGTAGTGGAGCACATTTATCCAGCTGGGCCAAAACCTCCAGGTATGTGTTCTAGATGCTTTTCTTCCTCGTGCAGTGACTGAATACTTGAGTATTGACATGGGCCAAAAAACCATCCCTTGTGGCCAGTTCTGTTACTATAAACAGCTGCTAATAATTAGCAACAGAGCCGCAAAACAACCAGGGAGAAAACAGCTGCCTGTTGGCCAAGCGAGTGGTGTTCTGCCTTGCATCTGGCAAGTACAAGGAGAGTACACGAGAGCTTTCCCAGCATGCCTGAGGATCCTTCTGCCTTCTGCACAGCAGGTGTCTGGAGCTGGCCAGATGAGTTTGCTTTTTGACCTTGTAGCCGCAGGGATCCACCGACAGCTCCTTTCCTCTGTGAGCTGCAATTTCACTCTGGCTTTGGGAATTGCTGCCCAAAGGGAGACTTCCAGCCGCTCCTGTGCCTCCCTGTTACGATGGTGTGGATCCATGCAGCCAACCTGATTTTATAAAGGATTTCTTTAGCTGCTTGGATCTGTTTTTGTCAGTTTAGTTTTCAGCCTGGATCGGTTACAGTGCCTGGTTCGCTGCTGTGCTGCTGGTGTGGCTGTGCAGGAAGCAGTGGGAGTAAGGAACCAGGGGCAAAGAAAAGGAAGAACAGACTGGTGCCCTTAGAGGAAGTACTTGTTTATACCAGCTTCAAGTGGTTGAGAAACCTAGAGTGTAATAAACTGGTACTGTATTTTATGTGATATTTCTTTAGAAAATCAGTTGCCTGACCTTACAGAGTAATGTTGAATGTATTTTGAGACTGGGCAAGGCTTTGAAAGGTGGTGTAGCCATGCTTGCAGAGGGATTGAAGGTCAGCCTTGCCTTTAAGAACTGCTCTTTCACAGCTGCATTCTCTCTCTGTTGGTGTGGTGGAGCACAGAGCATTAGAACTCAAAACACCAGCAATTATGCTTGGACAAAAGCCATTTTACTCTTGAAAAGTCACAAGCCCAAACGATGTGTCCTTTCACAAGCCAGTCAGATGCCGAAGCAGAACCCATTGTCCACTTTGCATTGAATTGTGGCAGGAATAATAAGTGATGTTTGTCTGCAACATGGAGGTAGACGTGCTCAGCCAAACATTTATTTAGCCTGAGGAAAAGACAGATAAACTCAGAATGCCTTTCTTTCTAATGCTAATATTAAAGCTAAACTTAAATCAGTCTAGATAACTTTTCAAGATATGGCCAGATTACTTGAAAACCTGAGCATAAACCAACTTGGCAGAAAAGTATTTGACAAATAAACGGAATGACTGAGCACTTAGAGGCTTGTCAGCCTGACATGATTCACAGGTGAAATAGTGTGGTTGCTAGTGTGGATGTCTGTGGGATGCACTCATTGAAGCTCTGGAGGAGGGTATGTTGTAAGGCTCTGGGAGGAGCAAAAATCTTCTCCCATTAGACTGGCAGCTTCTGCAGTCTTACACTTTTTTCAAAGTAAACATTTGAATATTTCATGAAGAAGTACACTTACTTGTGGTTTTTTGTTGTTTGGGGTTTTTTTTTTGATGTCTTGAGCAGAATGGGTCACTGACAGGTCCCAATGCCATGATAACAACTGTGACCAGAATCACTAAAGCCTATTTAAATTCTGTGATAATTGATTAAATGATTCTTAGCTATTTTCTCTTCTGAAGCTAATGGTAAACAATGAAAAGACACTGTATGCAATAATGGCTCAAGGTGTTTCTTCATCCTTCTTTTCAGCATCAAGAAGTTAGAATTCATTTAAACCATAGAATCTTTGAGTAAGAGTATTTCCTACGTCATTAGAAAATAATTTCTGTGAGCAAAACTGAATGCAGCTCTTCATGATTTAAGACAGCTTTGGTCAGTCTGTATCCTTGCATATAAAAGAAAGTCGTGATAATGTAAGAGGCAGATCTTGAAGACAGGAGATAACTACATAAATGACTGGAAGTTAATGCAATAAATTTCAAAGAGGATGGGATAAGGGGTAGTTTGCCTCTGTTTAATCCTCTCCTTTTTTCCTTAGATATTCAGTAATGCTTAGACAGGACTGTTTCCATCATTTTCACTTTGCTCATTCCAGTTTTTCATAGGCTGTGCTTATTTTTCTCATTGTCTTGGGTTTTTATAACTAGTGCACATCAACTCTTCTGAGATTGTTTCTTACACCAATAAATGCCCGAGGGAATGCCCAATGACTTTATAGGGAAAAAACCTTCCAAAAGATTTGAAATCTTCTCATGGTATCCAGTTGGGCCCATTTAACTGTTTCCTACTTGCCAAACTTTGTTACAGCTCAAAAAAATGTGTGTGATTACCTGAAACGTGCTGTGTACTCCACAGCTTACAGTCACATGCTTTGGCACTGGTTCAGAAATTCTAGTTACTTGTCAAGCAGTGCATTCCTATTCCTTGTTAGCAAGAGAGATCTGGAAACATGCATCAAAAATAGTTCACTCTTCAAAGATTTGGGCAGGATCACTTTAACCTCATTTATTTTGGTATTGATGGGTGTACTACCAGTCTGTTGACCTCCAGATGGTGGCATCACAAATGCAGGAACACTGCTTGTCAAACAACAAGTCCTGAACTTGAAAACATGCTGAGATGTGTGATAGAAGTCATTTGGCTGAGGCATCATGTTGTATAATTGTGTAGCATGAGCTCTTTGTGCATCTTAAGCATCGTAGTGCTCACTAGGGAAAAGAAAACCATGGAATTTCGTGGGCTACAGATACGACCTATATAGCACTTCCTCTTCTTCTGCAAACCCTGAGGAAAGGCAGTGATTTTCCTTTGGTTCTTTGATGGTTCTCAGGCTCTGTCTGTGAACAGTACCTATTTGAGGCACAGGATTATTGACTTGTCAAGCCTGTAACATGTTTTGTATTTGACACAGTCATATCATGCCTCGGTGGAAGGTAGGTTGTAAAAGTACAACAGGTAAGATTGCAAGCAATATGAGAAGCTTTATAAAATTTTGCTTACAGATTAGTTTTTGGAATATATTACTCGTCTGCTGTGTTGAAATATTAACTATTGCTTTATAGGTTTTTGTTATTGCTAAAACATGGCCAAAGGTCAAAGTAAAACATGAGCAATTAAGCTGATGAAGAGCCAGTGTCATCAGTCCCCTCCTCCCATAAACACTCGGGAAGATCAGAAATATTTCTGTATCTAAAGTTGTCTTCACACCCAACCTGTGTACAATGCCCAACAGGAATCCCTTCCCATGGGTTAAATTCTTCATTCTACTGCTTTATTTGTTGTTAGTTATGAAAATGCCCTTGAAAACCAGCCATGAAAAACAATTTGTGCTGGATGCAGACATCAGAGAATTCTGCATTGGTATTTTAATCCAGCTTCTCTTCAGGTGCCATTTACTTTGGAGTTCTTTGCTGCATAAAAGCCTCTGTTATATTTGCTTCCATCAGGTAAATGAATTTGTCTCCCTCTTTGAGAAGAAAGAATGCCACTATTGAAACTTGCCAAATTCAAAATGAACTTGGAAAAAGCAGTAGCAGAATATATATCAGTCTAAAATGAATATGAACACAACTGAGCAGAGCTTGGGAAAGAACTGAAGACCTTTCTGAGAGGCTCTTGTTGTTCTCTGGCTCTTGTGTTAGACGTGCACTTGGAGTCAGATGAAAGTGCTGCAGGAAGTCTAGCATTATGCTTACCACAAAATTGACATAATGGAACAGTAATTCTCTGTTCTTTTAGATAAAACCTGTCCATTGTGCCTCTTGCTATTGCATTTGAACACTGTAACTGCTTTTTCTGGCATGTTTAAAATATGCTGTTCTTATCAGTGTCAATTACAGCTTAAAGTCTACCTCTATCTACCATGCATTATTCCTGGCTCTTAAACTATCTGATCATTCCCCATCATCTTCCACTTCAGAAATAACTTTTTCAGTCATCCCTTCAGAGCCTTGCTCAAATGGGCTAAATCTCAGATATCCTCTTTTGTCCTGCCTCTTGATCCTTTCCCAGGACAAATGCTCCTGCCTTGGTGTCATCCTCCCTGCCATGTGCAGGCTGCCCCAGTGCATCACAGAATATTCTGGAGTGATGAGCTGCCTTGCTCTCAGTGCCTCACCCTGGAACTGCAAATGAAAGAGATGTTTAGGGAAGGGGAATTAAATCCTTCACAGGAGAGGAAGTCAGGCATGAAAAAACAGTAGAGACTTTAAAGCCAGATTGTGCAGGCGAGTAATCATGACCCATAGTCTGTAATACAACATGCATGTTCTGCTGATCTTTTGAGTAAGAGCTAATATATATACTTTTAAATTCTACTGAATGTCATGTTTCCTGAGTCTGCCAGCAGTTAAACATTTTATGACTAGGCTGCAATTAAAATAATTGCTCCTACTCCATAACATGTATTTTGTAGGCTTTACTCACTCAGAACTTGTGTTATGTAAAGTGGATGTGATTTTTTTAATACACAGAGTACTTTACATTTATGATAAACTACTTACATCTTAATTTCTGTTAATTCTGAGTGGGTAGAGAAATGCTTTCTCGAGTCCTTTTTGTTCTGAGCTATTTAATGCTTATAGAAAAAACTTGAACTTAACTTGATTTATGGAACTAGTTCAGTAAGTTCTTTTAACTTTCTCATGGGATTTAATTGTGTGTCCAGCACAAAATAAAATTTTAGTATTAGTTTGTTGTTGAGGTGATCAAATATGAGAATTCCAGTAATCTTGGGGAGCCTGGAAGAACTAAAAACCCAGACCAAAAAAGATGCTTTGCTATGGAAGAACAAAATACATGCAATAAACAGCTCGAAGCAGGGTGTCAGCAGGAGGGAGTGCTCAAGATGGTGTTCTCGTGATGCACTTTTAGTAGAACAGTGTCTCAGGTCACACTGAAACAGAGCTGCTCTTGTGATGTGCTTTAAACTCCAAACATGTCATCTGTTTCCTGAGGCTCGGATTTAGGCTCACCACTTAATGATCTGGTGTGTGCTCAAGCCCACAAAGAGTTTTTGTTGCCACAACTGAAGGCACAGGGAATTTGCAGCGTGGGGACTTCCACTGAGGTCAGCTTTGCTGCCAGAGCCAGCATTTCATGGAACCATATCCCTGAGGGGTTTTGTCCCGAGGTCACAGCTCAGTCACCCTGTGTGCAGAGATGTAAATATGCATCCCTCTAATGCAAACATTATGTAATCTGACTTTTTATAAGATGCTTTGTTTTCTTCCCCTATGTGCTTAAACACATTTTGATTGGCATGGTGCAGTGTTTGTACATCTGCTTAGATTTTTATCTATGGCACAAAGGAGGGGAAGATACAGAAGAAGCTTGTCTTACCTGGTTAGAATATATTTTAATAATTTTAATATGGGAGATACTGTACCATTCTGCTTTCACAAATTTCAGCAGCCTCACAGGATGTGGGAGTAAGATACTCTGGTCTTGTTTGCAGAAAGAAGATGAATTCATATGCTGTGTATATCTTCATTAAAGTTTAAATATTTAAATATCAATCCTTAGTTATATTCATCATGGCTTATTTTGCTCATACTTGCTTGAGAAATACCTTCAGTATAAAATGGTGTGATAGTTACTTCCAAGAGTCTAAATGGAGATGTCTGTGTGACCATGGTAATTGATGAATCATCTTCCTGGCATAGAACTGGAATATCCTATGCTGTTTCTGAAATGCAACCTGCTTTAAATTTCCCGGAATCATAGTCTTGTGCTTGGTGTTCTGAGGATCTTGGGCAAGTACCCTGATATTCTTCTGTGGCTTTGTGTAGGACCACAAACCAGAGGAACTGGAGTACAGTAAAGCATCATTTAAATACAAGGCACAACTGCTTTTCAATGGAAAGTGCAGAGGTAGGAGGGAACGTGGAATAAAGGACTCTACGCTAGGCAAAGGACAATGGAAAGCATGAAGCAGGAAGTAGGTTATATGGTTAAGGGGGGGACACACAATATCCTGAAAAATCCTATTGAAATTTTTAAATGCTTGCTTTTTGTTGCAGATTAATCAGCCACTCGATGGGGATTAACAGTGGAGCACCTCTTTGTGTCGCCTTTCCACCTCTGTGTAGCACGAATAACAACTTCAGCACTTCTTCAATAATAATTATGAAACTGGTATTAACTGAATGGCAATTATGGATTTTTAACTCTAACTCACAGTAAACCAGCAAGCCATATGTTGAAATTCCTACCAAATAGCTTTTCCTTCTTAATGTCTCGTATCTATACAAGAAGTTGCAAGATACCTGTTTGTACAAGAGGAATATAAGCATTACTTGCCTGAGGAACAGAAGCTGAAAGAGAAGACACCCTAACTTGTTCGTGGAGTTATGGTAGTATTATTTATATAGATATAACAAATATATATATT
Source organism: Daphoenositta chrysoptera (assembly GCA_013397915.1). NCBI lineage: Eukaryota > Metazoa > Chordata > Aves > Passeriformes > Daphoenositta > Daphoenositta chrysoptera. Next base: position 37,853 of record VZRO01005367.1, on the reverse strand, counting down.
TTTTTTTATGGTAATGAAAATGGCTCCTCAGAATGCTGACTCAGAATCTATGCAAGTTCAAGATCTACCTGTGGCACAGCTTCAGAAGCCAGAAAACAAGGAGAATGAAAGTAGGGAGGAGACCATTAGTGAAGGATCCATAGACCGGATACCGATACGCCTGTGGGTGATGCATGGTGCAGTAATGTTTGGCAGGGAATTTTGTTATGCCATGGAGACAGCTTTGGTAACACCTGTATTGTTACAAATTGGTAAGTAATTCTCATTTCTGAGTCAAAGCTTTCTATATATTTTTGCATTGATTGAATCCAGGCAAAGAGGGAAGATGCATCTGCCAAATAAAGGTACACAAGGTAAAAAGGATTTTGGTTTTTTCCCTTGTCTGTAGCACAGATTGAACTGTGTGATCATGTTTAGGTGGGAAGGATTTCTATATGCATTCATCTTCTGTCTAATATTGCTTCCCTCTGTAAAAAATGTAACCTGATTTAATTCTAAAATTCTGTACTACAAGGTAAGTGTCCTAGAAACTAGAAACAATATTAGGCTGTAAAGGATTGCAGTGAAGCATTTTTTTAATTTATGGGGAAATACTTCAGTTTACCATACTTTAGAATAAACAATTAGAAAAATTGTTTTTTCCAGTGAACTGTTGCATTTATTTCTAACCACTAGTGAGTCTTGTTTTGTGTGATTAATCTGGAATTTATAGCATGTGAATACACATGAATAAACCATGATACCAATAGCCTTAGATGATAATGGGGGGAATAGTTTAGAATAGGGGTAGTCAGTGTTAAATTTCATGGTGAGCATTGTCATTAGGTTTCATATAAACTGTTTACAGTATTAAGAGTATCTGGTATTACCTTTATCAAATACAGAAACTTGTTGTCAGTCAGATATCAGAAAACATAACACGACACTGAACAGAAATGCCAGACTGAGTGGGGAATAAACCAACCATGTGTGTGCACTGTATATTTGTCTATATATTTGTATATTATATGTTTGCTTTGGCTTACCTGTGCAGGTGTGCCTTCCAGCTTGCTCAGCTGTGGCCAAACAGAAGCACTCAACCAACTAAAAAAATAATGTTCAGTGAATACTATTTACAACATTGTTTAAAAATTCCCAGGTTAGCATCTTGAATGAAACACATGGGGCTTTTTTGGTTGTTTGATATGAGAAAAAAACAGATTCAACTTGTGAGCATGTGATGTACAAGTCCTTTCATGCAGTGTTCCTACAGTTAAAATTGTGTTTTCCTATGAAATTGCTAGATGGTTTATTTTGAGTGAATGGAGTGAATAATCAGTGCAGTTAATGCCATGGGAGATAATGATGACTTAAACCTCCATGTTTTTCTGACAATTTTAATCTTCAGAGCTCATCAGATGACCTTCATGGATCTATTGTTTGCATAGGTAAAACAGATTCTAAAAAGCTCCAAAAAAAGAGCTTTTCTGATCAACCTGACTTGCTAAATAAAACACATGCAACTTCCTCTAGGAATGTTTGTAACGTCCATAACTTGTTCTGAGGTTTTGTCTTTTGGGTAAGTTGAGATTTAGAGACTTCAGTCCCTTGTACTGGCAGCATTGATTCAATAACTGCCTACCATAAACTCAAAAACTTGCATCCTGCTTTGCGTGGAGAAGATCCCTGGTTTTGTAAGTGACCTGTAGGTTTTTGTTTGCTTTGTTTGTGCTGGCACTTGGATGATTAAAATGTATGGCTGGCTAAGCTGACTTTACCTTACCATAGGGTAAGGTCAGACAGTATAAATAAACCCTCCTCTTAATTACTGACTGGTCTTCCAGTTTACATTTCTTTTGTGAGCTTTTCTAGCTGTTTCCTCCAGATAATTGAGAAATATCTCTTCCCTTCCTTCCCTAACCCCAGTGATCAAAAAAACATTGGGATTTGGGGGAAGGGAAGAAGAGGGCTCCCACTTCTAGAAGAGCTGCAAATCGACAAAGTGATGCCAAAGTCTGTGGGGATGCTGTTCCCTGCCACAGAGATAAGAAATGGAGGTAGCAGTTACAAAACAAATGTCAGTGCTTTGGCAGCTAATTGGAATCTTTCTGCTCGGCTCCTGTGCCCTCAGCATGGCTAAAAACAATGCTGGATTCACTGAAGGGTTAAGTTATTCACGGGTGACTTATCTGGCCTCTTTGTTAATTACCTCTTACATGGTTCTGTTTACCTTTATCAACCTCAACATCTGTCTGCCTCAGCATGAGCTATATTTATTCCTCACTGGAGGGGGTTGCAATATAGCTGTCGAACTGCTGTAATATTCCCTTTGCTTCTTGTTTTGGTAAAAGCAAAGATCAGTTTCTGTGAGATTAAATTGGCTCGAGAAACTGTATTTGAGAATTGGCACCTGGGGAAGTGTGGTGACTCAACCAATTTTGCTCATAATGCACTGGAGAACAAGAAGCCTTTTGGGTACCCAAAAAAAGATGACTCTTCACAGAGTGTGTTGAATATTAACAAACTTTACAGTGTGTGCTTGTGCTTTTCTGTACCTGGGAAAACTTTGGTCACTGAAATAATCTGAGATTCTTATCAGATACCTCCATGAAAACCTTAGGCACATTAGTATGGTGTTGCACACTTTCTGCTTGTAAGTATTTGGCTTTCCTTGCAGTTTGAGTACCCTGGATCAGAGGTGTAGTTCTGATTTGGCAGATGAATGAGCTGTCCTACTTGTTCTGTAACCCACGAGGTTTTATCAGCTGAAGGAGATGGTCACTTGGATGGTCCCTTTCCAGTTCAGTGGTGGTTGAACTCATTGAGTTTAAATTTCCTGAAGTTCTGAAATCTTAAAAAAAGAACTGAAACATCAGTGAAAGCTGCTTGATCAATGGATACTGGGAATTGGAACGATGTTGGAGCACCTGAGTTACTGCACCCCTACTGAAATAAGTTCTGATTTCTGACTTTAATCATTGTCTTTATTGCTATAATGGATGTTACATTTCTGTGTCAGAAATGCAGCTATAAATCTATAACAGCTTTGTAGTCATAACTGGGCTTTAGTAGCTTAGCAACAACTACAAGCCAAATATATATTACATGTTTTTTTAATTCCAGCTTGCTCTTTGGTTTCTTAGTATCTGCAGCTTAAGAATTCAAATTGAAGCTGTGAACTTGAGAAGAATTCAAACGATGTAAAAAAAAGCCAAAGATGAGAATTCTGGTCTGAGTCCAGATGAAATTATATTAGTTGATGCTTGCAGAAGTTATAATCTCTAAAAATCTCCATTAACCTTTTTGAGACCTGTTCAATAAGCAATTTCTGCCAGTGTTGAATTTTACTAGAAAATAAGCTTTCAGCAGCTTCAGGACTTGAGTTTTACTTGTTCATTAGTCCAAGGGTTTTGAGAAATTGAGTGATTCATGTTATCCTTGAGTATTAACACTGCTGTTTGCTTCTCCTGCACATAAACTACAAATTCCATAGGAGCAGGATGAGGCCTTTGTCTTCTTTAATGTCTGGTACTTAATGCTGCTTATCTGTGAGAAGGAATTAAAATCCCTGCTATTGTTTATAAATGACAGTGTATTTTCTTCCATCATTAAACTTGGCTTCTAAGGATTAAATCTCTAAAATTACTTACAGTTCATAAGTTCATGGAAGGTTTGGACACGTGATAAAATTCTGTTGCACAGGATTTTGCTTGAATAAAAGTAAAAGGAGGAGAAACCCAAGACTGGTGTGGTGTAAACTTGGAGAAACTGGTTTTTGAAGAAACATTTTCAGTGAAATCACAATACATGACTTCTGTTAATAACACTTTAAACCATTAATAAATACATAACTTGGTAGTTTCAGATTATTTCTATTTTAATTCAAACAAAATTTTGGTTTTATTGCAAGCTGTAAATCCATTTTAGTTCTTCTGAAAGGTGCAATCCCTGTGCCTGTTTCATTAGGATTATGGAAGAAAAAAAAAATGTATTTTGTAACTTGGGGTGGCTGCTGCTTTCAGCATGAAAAACTCACTGTCTGACTAATGAGTAGTGATAGCTGTAAACATGAAATTTCACATTTTATATTTAATATCATGAAAGCTTTGTCAAGTCTTTACTGTTGCTTCAAAGGCCCTTTCAATGCTATTGAGTGTTTTATGAATACTTAATAGGCACAGAAGTGACTGTCAGCACCAGAGCTGTTCCTCATTCCCCTGCATAAATTAAATATATTACACTAGTGCTCTTAAAAAGAATCTGTGTACATTTACATAGTTTTGTAAGAAAAGTAGGGAAAATTAGTTTACATATGCTGCTTACCTTTATAATGTCACTTAAATTCAGGGTTGTTTGGTGTGGTACAGGAGTAGCTGTGTTTTTGCTGCATTTCATATGCGAGTGCCTCTCTGTGATGGCATCACTTTGTTTTACTGTGAGAGTTAATGGATTCTTGTAATAAACATTGTCTAGTCTAGCATTAAATATAGAAGTTGGTCATTTTAAGCTTAACCCTGAGCATTGGTGTTGTTTTTAGGCAGTAACACTGAAGAATAGAATTTTTGGAAACTGAGTATTTCACTGCTAATGATGAGATTTTACTAAAAAGAAAGGCTGAGCTGTGCAGAGCAGAATACTATAGATTATTTTTGTTTGGAAAAGAAATTATTTCTCTCATTAGGTCCTTTCAAAATGCTGTAGTTGCTCGTGTCTCATGCATGTAGGAAAGCTGTTCAGGGGTTTGGGCTGTTATTTTACAGCTAAGGCATTTAGCTATAATATCTCATAAAAAATAATTATATAACATTCAAAAATTCATCCAGCCTAAAGCTTAGCAGACTGTGCTTAAAGGGTCTTGAAATCTAGTTCATGTGAAATTGCCAGCACGGAAAAAGTGTGTTAAGCAATAATTCAAATTGCTGATTCTGAGAAATCCCTGTGGTAGCTGAGAACTCATTATGCTGAAGAGATTCAATATGCCAGAGTGAACTCTTTTCGTGTGCAGTAGTGACTCTCCCCATTGAAATGGAGTGTTGCTACCTGCCTGAGAAGAATGCTTGTAGGTAAAGGGGGATGATGGAGATGTATTTAGAAACCAAGCATGAAATGTTACAGATGAATTGGCTTCTAGGTCTGTTTCTTCAAAGGAATTAAGGTATCAATTGCTGACTCAATTCAGCATGGAAGTGGATACCCTTCCTAAGGCTAAGCCCGAGATCAAAGGAAATCTAAAAACCTGAAAGATCTCTTGGGGAAGAAGGGAGCAAAGGGTTGGATGGGCTGTTAGAGGCTATAATTCAAATGAAAAAGAGCTGAGTGGCTGGAAAGCCTCTTGCAGATGGAGGAAGCTCTTCAACACAAAGCAGCACTGACTCTATTTCAGCTCAGCTCGAGTAGTTGAGTTTATTCCTCGTCTCTGCCAGAGGTTACATTAAGGTTATGTATTTTTAACTGCCTTTCTGCAAAGCTGCATCTTCCATTTCAGCTGTGGCCTACCTTCCCTGGTCTTACCAGGAAGAAACTGAGCTGCTGTAACCTGTCCTTTGACTCCCAGAGTGAAATTCCTGTTCAATCCAGCTGCATCTGTGCTCCCAGGCATGGCTGCATTTGATGCTGAGACTGAATTGCAGGATCTGAATTTCTCTCTGTAAGAATTAATGGCTTGAGAGCTGACCTGTCCCAAGAGAGGACTGTAACACAGCTAACCTAAGGGCAAGAATTGAATATACAGTGGATCCAGAAAACCTGGAATGATAAACAATTAAATCTTTTTTTCAGCCTTGTTAGCTTTAGTCTGTAAGATCATGTAAAGTTTGTATTCACATCTCATGTGGTGGAATGTGTAAGACTGCAAATACTGTGCCTGAGGCACATGTTAATTGCTCTATAAAACCTCCCCACCCATCTTTTTTTACTTATTGACTAATTTTATGCCCACTAAGGGCTTGTGTAAGGCTAATTTTACTGTACTTTTTTTTAACTAACAAGCAAGTCAGGCTTTCATATCATGTATCACTCTTACATAAAATATCTTTTGACCTCGAAGCAATAGCAGCACAGATTTTGAACACAGATAGCCCTTAGTGGAAGGTTGGATTAAAGATATATTTAAAGCCCCTTTAAAAGAAAGATGCTGTGGAACTGTTATGATTTCTAATCCTGGGGGCAGTTAGGAGCATGTGCTTTATTTTCATATCAAGGCAAATGCCATGTGGTTTGGCAGTTGTGCAATAGCTGTTCCTTACAGCTTTTTTTATATCAATGTTCTGTTTTTCTTTAAGTAACACTGAATTTGGCCTTCAGAGGCTCCACTGATAACACATGGCAGATTTTCAGCTGGGTAATGTGAGGAGTCCTGCTGGCTCAAGGGTCCTACAGACTGTGTGAGTTTGGATGAAAAGCCTTGCTAGGACAGGGAAGTTGAGTGCAAATTGCTTCAGAGGCTTCTCCCATAGCATGAAATATGTTTCCTATTAGGTACCAGTAGGTAACTTTTTGTTTCCTTTTTTTTTCTTTTGGGCTGAATAAGGCTTGCTGCAGAAGCTACTTCTAAAATAATATTCATACTTACTATAGTGCTGCTTTTTCCTGTTCCAGATCTTTAATAAAAGTCCTTGAGCTTTTAATTGTGTACTGTGGGAATGTTAATGTGGGTTGGTTTTTTTTCCCCCTAGCATAAAGAGTGTTCACAGGAAAAACTGTAAGCAAACACTTCTTTGAATCCTTGGAAGTTTTCATTTTAAGAGTTTATGTGGTCTGAGGTTAGAGCAAGTGACCAGTATATAACACAACAAACATGAACAGGTCTAAAAACTGGGGGCTGATAAAAGCAGCACAGTGTAGGGCAAAGCAAACTGTGTAAAAATGCAGGCTGTCAGCAGAGGATGGAGGTTTAAAAGCCAAGTTTTGGTTTCATTGTCACCTCTGTTCTTAAAATCCTTTTCTTTTTTTTTCCTGCAGTGATAGACATTTTAGTCTGTGATTTGTCAGAAGAGCTTGAAGCCTCCAAAAATAATCACTCTCTAAGAAGGAAATGCATATCTCTATCCTTATGTAGCTGCTTCTTTCTACCTGTAACTATTTTCTATCCAGCATGCTGCCTCCCTTTTGTCTGTAGTAGCCAAGGGTTAGGAGAGGCTAAACTGTTTGGCATGACTTAGGTGTACTTTGAGATCTGTGTTCCCCTTCTTTCCCAAATTCCTTTTCTTCTGCCCAAAAATCTAGTAAAGCAGCAGAAATAAGGACTAATTAATAAAACTGCTACAAGCTAATGGTGGTGAACTGGGTATGGGACCGTATTAAATTAAAGCATACTTCTTAAATTTTAATTTTCATACCAGCCAATAGCATTAAATTCTGTTGTTAACAGGGTTTTTTACATCTCTCTTATCATTGGGCCACTGAATTGATTTGAAATTCTTTCCTCTCACACATACCAGGCCCACCTTGTTGTGAGACTCAAGGCAAGCCTTTCTGCTGCTTTCAAGGGCAGTTCTAGAGAGTAGAAATTGGCACAGATGGGAATAAAGGAATTGCAGGATCCCTGGATTTTTACTAAGATTTCCTGTGAGTAGTGGGGAAAAGATGAGAGAAGTGGGGACAGACTTTGGCCTCCTGGAAATGTGCTAAAATTGAGTGGTTTTAAACACATTTATGCAACCTCTTAGCCTAAACCCTTCCTCTTAATCTGCTTTCCACCCACATGCCCAACATCTCTTTATACTTCTGTCTAAACACCCTCATCTGTAGCAAGATGTCAGGAAAAGTCTTGAATGTACATGCATGAGCTTTTTCTGCTCAGAATTTGAGTTTGACCCTCAGCTCTGACCAAGAGGTAACTTTGCCATAGAGATAACAGGTGAAACACGATAGTGCTTCCATGCTCTTTATTACAAAGTAATTGCCACCAGGGAAGTTTTCCAGCAGGCAATTGCCTGTTCTTTACTGTAAAAAGAAGCCTTTCAGCTCTTGGATGGGGTTCTGGTGGCAGAGACTTGCAGATGCAGAACTGAGATGTGGGTGCCCAGCACTGGAACTGGCAACCCCACAACTCACATGGGTGGGTTTCTGTTGAATGGGGACTGTGAGACAGGTTATGAGAAAGGAATAGCTGAGAACTCCTTAGTAAACAGGAGTCTTACTTTTCAAGGAAATACAATTAAAGCCACTTTGGAAATTAAAAGAATGTCAGCAGGCTTTTGCCAATTTATGTAAGGCTTTAATAAAGGATTGTCAGAGCTGCAGCCCCTTGAGCTCTGTTCCCCCCAGTCTCCTGTGTGCTTGTTGCAAGAGTCTTTCTGTTGTGATGCCCCTCTGGGACCCCATTGAATCATCCTCTTTTCACCAACCAGCAGTTGAAGAGGTTTCAGATATACTTCCTGCAGGCTATTTTGCAAAAAATTATTGGAAATGTTTTTTTGCTACTGATTCAGTTTGATAATATTTAATACAAGCCCATTTAACTAAATTGGGAAAATCCATGTTATGGATTATGTCTACATTGGTTTGGATAAATCCCCTATAGCTCATGTTACTCCATAAACATCTTCCTCTCCCTGATGTCTTGAGTAACTGGGTACAGAGCAGATTTTTCCATAAATAGATGAACCCAACTCTGTTAACATTTGGTGATGTTCGGTTGGAGCCTCATGGTGAATTTTTTGCAGTGTAGTAGATGCAGAGCATGTAAACTGAAGAATTTGAGTCTGAGTTTCTATTATTTGTAGGGAATGGTGACTGCTGGATTACAGTTTTTTACAGCAAAGTTAGGTGCCTTCTCTCCAGGCTTTTGGGAGTGTTCCATGTGAGGACAGAGCTTCCACACTCAGCTCAAAAATGTCTTAACACACTTCCAGAGCAAGAATACTTTTCCCCATGGAGGTGCTGGTATGGGGAAGGATCAACAGAAAGGCTCAGTCCCTCCAGTGGCCTGGTTCTGTCCTTGGTATCAGCTTTATCTTTGGCAGGTGTCCCACCATGAGGCAGTGCAATTGCTTTTATTATGCCAGTAAATTTTGTATAACTTCTGTTCAGGTCATCTTCACCTTGAATTTCTATTCTCCCCTGAATCCCAGTGTTTGTTCTTTCTAGCTCAGGTGATAAACTGAGCTGGATCATTTTCTGTGTGTTCTCTGTATTGGCTGTATAAAAACACAAATTTCCTGCTTTTATCAGTTGTGCTGCTCTGTAAACAATGGTCTTTCAATAATTCAGTCTATCAGAATTGAGCTTCCCCCCTCCCCCCCACCAGGATAATCTGCAAATTCCAAAAATATCCTGCTGGCTTTAAATTAGCTCTTGATCTGGAAGTGTTTTAATACCTCTTACAAATGCTATATCTGGGCACTTCTGGAAAGTAAAGTATTTATTTGGAGAACAGAGATCAAGTTCATGCCCTTCAGAGTTCATGTAGGTGGCAGGAAAATAAATATTAAATTACATATTCTAAAATTAGTATTAAACTTGGGCACTCTGGGAAAAATCTTCATTAATTTAAACCAAAGTGTCTTGGGTATTCAGATAAATGATTGTTTACTGGGGTTAATTAGTTGTAGTGGAGACAGTTGTGGTATTCACTGTTTTCTTTGCCTGATTTAGAAAGTCAGTGTCGGTGTCCTACCAAGCCAGACATTTTCTGGCAAGGAAGAGTCATTACAGGCATACCTGCTATCTTATATGGACTGCATCAGGTGACTTCAAAATGATTGTTTATCATACTCAGCTGCAATTTAAACAATTTATGCAGCGATTGGATGTCACTGAAATATCTGATCTGCTGTTTTCTTCCAAGCTGCAGCAGAAAAGAAGAGCAGATGCACTGTGCTCTGGTCCTTTTTATTCCCCTTAAGTGATTATTATGTAAAACTTAAAAAAAAAAAAATCTGGTTGCTAGACTTTGGTGTCAGTTTATCACCTCTGTAGTGGTTCTGCATTATATCCTATATCTGCTGTTTTTAAAAAAAGGGGGTTGTATTCCTGATATTAATAACTTTGTAACAGAGAATGGCTTGGGCTGCAAGGAACCTTCAAGACCATCCAGTTCCACGCCCCTGCCATGGGCAGGGACACCTTCCACTATCCCAGGTTGCTCCAAGCCCCATCCAGCCTGGCCTTGGACACTTCCAGGGATGGAGCATCCACAGATTCTCTGGGCAACCTGTGCCTCACAGGGAAGAATTTCTTCCTAATACCTAATCTAAATCTACCCTCTAACACAAAGCAAATGATGCTTACTTCATACTGACCTTAAATAAGAGCAGAAGGAAACTTTGTCATCTGGATGAAATTAAAACAGAACTTAAATTTTTTTTCTTTTCTTTCCTCTCTGTTACAACCAACAGAAGGATGCCAGAAATGCAGTTTTCAAGGCCCAGCTGGCTGACATCTCAGAGGTCATGGCTGAGCCAGTGCTGAGCAGCAGCGTTGCCCCCTCTTCCCCAGTGGCTTTCTGGGTCCCCCCAAAACAGACACACTGGAACAGTGGAGAAGCTCAAGAAGTGCATTGGGGAGCTTTCAGGATATTTGGGGTTGGCATGAGAAAATAAGATGATGTAATCAGTTAAAAGGCTGAGGGTGGCTCTTTTTCTGTAATTTAATTAAGCAATAGTCTAATAAGTGCTCCCCCTTCTCTGAGGTAGTCAAAGTCATGCGTCAGAAATTTTGTGCCAGGGACTCCATCGGTCTGGAGAGCAGTCAGCGTGTGCCAGAGGTTATGGAGATAAATGGAGAGGAAGGTTATTTTTCTGCAGTGTGTGTTCCTACCCTATTGATGTGGCAAATGTGTTTAAAATAAGTTTTCAAATGTTTTTAAGCTGTTACCTTCAGGAGAGGAGTTTGGTACAACTTTGTCAGGTATGAAAGATGCCAAATTTTGCAAATTATTTGGGTTTCAATCTTAAAAATTATTCGGGTTCTTTGTTGGATGACTGAATAATACTGTGTTGCTACACCTGTAACATATATAACTTGTATACATGTATAAATTATATATAACATATATAATAGTATATACATGTATATATATAATATATAACTTGTTCCATTCTTTTAAAAGTTCAAATGGCAAGAAAAAAATACATGCAGAGTGATATAAAGGAAAACTGCTTTTCACAATATAATAAAAATACTTGTCTGGTTGTTGGAAGAGAGTTTTGTTCTGCTTTCTCCCCAGTAGAGCCTAACTCTCATAATTTGCACATTTGGAAAGGAAATATTTGCTGTCTTATGTGCTGGTGTGCTCTGCTTGTTTAACTTCAGGTTTTATTGGTAAATTTATCCTTCCACATGTAGCTTCACTGATTGTGCAACATAATACCTGTGAGTAAAGATCACATTTAATGGTCTGCAGTAAGAAGTCTTATTCACTTTGTATTATTACATTTTATTCCAGACTGTCAATTCCAGTTATTTGGTGCAAAGGGACTCCATGGATGTCATTATCCTTCACATACAAATACAGTCATATAATTTTCAAACAGCTGAGTGAGGGTGGGGGAGCCACTTCTCTGGGACACAGTGAGTGAGTTATTTGGAGTAATGCCTGAGACTCTGCTCTAGTTAAATTTCCTATGAGAGCAACCCTGTAGTATGACCCTGCAAGCTCAAAATACTAAGATCAAGGGTTTTATTAACTAGAATTTAGAAGACTTCAATGTGAAAGCAGCTCACTTTTAAATCTCCCCTGTACATGTATAGAATGTATTTCATGTAAATTAATGTTCAAGCTAAAACATGCAAGTGCAGGAAAGTTTAAGGCAGACTCCATAAACACCAACACTGTCTTTAATCAGCCCAGAATTTCATCTGAGGTGATGGTTTTCTATACTGCTTTACCACAAGGCAGGTGGCATGAATAGCTACAGAGAAAACCACATTTTTTTGGTGGGGAAAACCCTCAGTTGATTAAAACTTTTTGTCTGATAGTCCTTGTTCTTACATCTAGAAATTATTACAACCACTGGTGAACTGCAGTGTTTTTCCTGGAGCAATGTACATGGAAAACTGTGCCTGCAAACTCCAACATGCTGTTCATTTGTTGCAGCAAACAGGGAAAGCAGTAATAGGATTTCTGTTCCGCTTGATATAGCCACATGAGGAATTAACCTCAATAAAGGCAACTGCGTAGAGGAATGCAGTTTCCCTTTAGGAGCTTAGGATGGGTTATTCTCAAAATTCCCCTGTTTGGGGTTTTTTTTAAAGCAAACAATGAATAATGAGTTAGAAGAATCAGCATGTTTCTTTAGATATTCCTTCATATAATTCAGAAACACTTTTAAAACAGCAAATAATTCAAAAGCAAATGCTGTGTTACCACTCTCTGCTGACTTTCTGGTTGAGCCTCACAGTAGCACAGTTGTGACCCAAATGATCCCAGGCAGAGTGTTTATTCCTGTCATAAACAAACCTGTGGTCCAAAAGCTTTTAGAAAGGCCAGAAGGTTGATTTTTCAGCGTGGTAACAATTAACAATACACTTTTTGTAAGCCTGTCATGGGAATGGTGCCTTTTTGGGAGGCTTTGAGTATTGAAAAGGGAAATAAAGCACTTTGAGACTGCACTACGTCAATGGCCTAAGGAGTGTAGGTAGGATCAATTCAGCTTTTTTTCCCTTCTGGCAGTTTGGGGAAAAATGGCTTTTGGAACATTCAGTGTATATTGGGTAGCTATAATGTTTATTAGGTATTACATTATTTCTGTTGGGTCAACCAGGGTAATTATAGAAGGAGCTGTCTGCACCACCTTCTGACCCTTAAAAGGACTATGAAAATGTGATCCTGGCTGAAATGTAAAGATCAACTGTCTGGTCACTAATCCCCAGGAAGAAAAAGGTTCTCAGATGGTGTCTGCAAGGGTACACGGGCCAAAAACCACCTCAAGTCACTCTTTTCATGTGACTTCCAAGCATGTAGTCAAGTCTAAAAACTGGGGAAGGAGAGAATGCTTTTTATCAATGTGCAGAGACAAGCTCCTTGCATTTCACTCTTGAGCCTGGAAATGAACTGTTTTCTTTGTTCTTTTCAATTCAAGGGCACAAATATTGTGCTGACCAGACTCTGTCTGGCTGCCTGCTCAACAAAAAAATACTTTTTTGGCTACCCTCAAGTCTGCTTGCCTTCCTTTTTTGAGTTGTGTCCCTGGATACACTGAGCAGATGCCATGCTGGACTATGTATATGCCAATCATTTGTTTGGCAGGGTGAACCAGAACCTTTATGATTCCCTAGGGCTTGGGAGTTTGTGGGGTGGAATGAACACATCAGGGGGAAACTTCTGCTGCAGTGAATGGGAATTAATATCTTGGTGATGCCTTCCAGCCCAATGTTTGCTACAATGATGGTTTACAAGTCTTGACCATGAGCAAGTCCCAGGTCATTTGGGATGTCCTGGCCCCGCTGTTCATCTTGCCCTTGCTTAGTTATTTCAATCAGGTTTTCACCTCTCCTTGAGGGCTGGGTAGAGCAGTGTGGAAGGGTACTCAGAGCTTCCTTTGGGCACACACTCCTTGCCCTGCAGAGCAGAACAGGACCAGAGCAAGGAGGGCTCAGGCTGCACCTACTGCTGCCTCGTGGTGATGCTGGGCAGCCCCATATTCAATAGGTCCCCCTTAAGCCAGTATGGTTTTAAGTAAAAACTTGTTCTTAAGGTGAAAAGTTGTTTGTTGACCAGATGTTTTTAGGAAGTGGAAGGGTTGCTCTGATCTGGGTTGAAAACCCAGAGTGAACAGTTCAGGTTTGACTCTACTTGTAGTTAAAACTAGGGGTTAACATGAGGTTTTGGTTAGGATTTGACTCAGCCATGTAAGTAGATGGTCATATTCCAGGGTATTAATGTGTTAATCACTGCAACAAAAGCTCCACTGTTGATTAACAGAACAGGTTGCTGAAAGATTTTTCTGTTGTACGTATAAGAACCTCTCGAGTTCGGGAATTTTCAAGGAATTCGAGCCAAAGTCCTTTGTTTAGAAATTTATCAATATTCTAGAAGCAGTGATGAAAAACCCTATTGAGCTTTGGATAAACTGGGATGCTGCATCTCTTCAGGCAACACATGTCACAGTAATTGATGTGTAATCTTGCAGCCAGAGGAGCGGGAAGTGCTGCAGCGTTACGTAACACGCCGAGCCCGAGTGGGCATCACGTACGGCCGATGCCTTTTAATTACATCCCGTAAGGGCGAGGGAGGATCAGTGTGCTGAAACAGCTTATTGATTGCTGCGTTCATACACGGGCCTGCATGCATTTAGACACTTAGGAGCGATGGGAAATGGATGCTGATGTTGTGTGTGTGACCTTCGAGTCCTTCTGCAGCTGCAGCTTGCTTAACTGGCCAGCAACAGGAGACAGGCTGGGGATAAATACCCTGACATTGTGAAGTCAGCTTTGGGTGGTTTTATGATACAGAGCACAACCTGTGTTTTTCCGGAAGAGTGGAGAAGTTTTTCAGTTTTTTAGTTGATGTAAACACCTCTGTTATACCCTTAAAACTGCTCTACAGTGGTGGTTAAAAAGAAATTTTTTTATTAGTGCTGGTTCAGCACACTGGAAGTTGCATCAGATTTAATCTATATCCTATTTCAGCTCGTTAAATGCTGTGATGCAAATTTCTTATTAGTGTCAAAGTGATATATTTCTAAATATTAATAAGTGAGAGAGCAAGAGAAGTTAAAAGCAAGTTTCCCAAGAGCCAAAAAGGACGACACAGATAATCAAGAAAACTTGAGTGAGTCGGCTTCAGCAGCAGATCGGAGCCTTTGGCAATGTTGTGTTTCCTTGCTCTCTCTGCAGCTTTTTTACCTGCTGCAGCATGGGGAAAGCTTGTGTGGCATTCTCAGTGTTTGAGCATAAACGGTTCAGCTTCTGTCTTAAGTAAAGCTGGCACTTTACACTGTACCCTGGCAAAAATAAATACCGTGGGTTTGATAAGGATGTAAGTCAATGGAACCTATAGGAATTGCTAATTAGCTATAGTTAAAAAAAAACTACAACAATAGTTGATTCTTTGGCCTTTCCTTGAGCAGGGCAGGTCATATGCATTGCTTTTGATTCCTCCTCCTCAGCAGCAGCAGGAGTAGCAAATAAATCAAGTAATAGACATATATGTAAATATTGGATAGGGAAGTAGAAAACTGGATTGTTATAAAGGCAGTAAGCTAGAAATAGTCTTTTACCTGAATTACCATAGGTTACCCCTGTGGAAGTAGGTTAGTAGGAGGGTTAGAAACTTTAAAATAAATAATGGAAGCTTTAAAAGCTTTGCTTGACAGCATTTGTGATCATACTAAAAGGAAAATCACATTTGCCTGCCTGCAGATCAGCGCATGTGTTCTCTCTCCGATGCCTCAAACCTCAGCTGTTCCCAGGCTTTTGCTTCCCCTCTCCCCCTTCCACACATACCTTTGGCTCACTTCTCTTAACATACGCTTCTCTTTCCTGACACAGCACCATAAAACTGGGTTATAAACCAGAAATTGTCAGGAAAGCCACATAAACTTTTCTACAACTTTGGCAGAACAGACGTGCAGCAGCAGAGCTTAATGAAACACTGACGACTCCCACAGTTGCCAAATATGAGAAGGGGAGGACAGTTGTAGGAGGTTGAGAAGGAATAATTGAGCAGAGACAAAAAATGGGAGAGCTGGATGATGAAATCCTTTAAGAGGCCTGTCACTTATTTCCTTGATTCCATTTTCCAGAAGTCTTATTTAACCCACCGTGGTTGCTGCTGGCATGCTATTGCATGGGGAATTTCAAAAGGCAGGATAGCTTTGCCAGAAGGAGATATTACTCTTCTGCAGCTTAAAAACACCTCCAGAACTCTGTATGTGAAACAGCACACTAATATTACTGTACTGAAGCTGTTGAAGAGCAAGGGCTTTGTTTTATTACCAGTTTAGCTGGTCTTTCAAAATGGGTGGCTCTAATCTAGGTGCAGACATGAAGTGAAATAGTTTCCAAATTTCTGAAAGTTGTTTTTGCTGTAACAGTGTTGACTTGTTTGCATCCAACTCCTAAGGAAATCTCAAATTTGAAATACAAGTTTTAAGGAAATGTCAGACAGTTTTCCTACATCTCTAAGCTAATGTCATCATTTTAGTTTTCCTATTAATTATTTGTTCCTGTATCTCTAATGTAGATGCAGGTTTTGTCTAGAATCCTGTTCTTATGATAGGGAGTGACTAAAGCAGAAATGTGAGGGCATTTTTAAAGGCCTGAATGTCACAGCAATGCAGGAAGCAGGTCCCTGTCCTGAAGACAGACAGTGCCCCAGCAGTCTCCCCTGCAAAGTGTCTCTTTGGTCCTGTGGATTTTTCCTGACCATTCCAGGGTGGCTGCAGCTGACTTCTTCTGGCAGTGTTGGAAGGAATTTTCTGCTTTTTGCCCTTGGATATCAGGTTTTTGCAGTACCATGTTTTTTATGTCTCTGCAGTATTCCTATCAATTATTTGTTCTCTTGATTATCACTCCCCTCAATGCCCATAACCCCATCCAATGGAGAAATTGTGCTTTATCCCTCCAGTCTTGTGTCCCACAAAAAATTCCTGTTTGCACAGAGGAGGAAGCCCTGTGTATCACCCAGAGCAATAACAGAGCAGCTGAGTGAGCTGAGAGCCCAGCCCCAGCTCTTGTGCAGCCATTCCTCCTGAAAAGAGCTAACCAGGAGGAGGATGAGGGAGAGGAGAGATTTCTTGCAAGGGGGTGATGTTTGTGTTCCAGCAGCGTTCGGCTTGCAGAGCACACACACTCCTGCCTGTGAGATGTGGATAATGTGCTGACAGCTCATGAATGTTGCAGGCTAAGCACAAGAGCTCTGATTCGACAGGCACAAGAGGAATTTCAGGATGTGAATTTTACCAGTGGGAAGATTGAAGCCACAGTTTTGAGATGATGTTTATGCAGTAGGTTGCTCCTGAGACACTGACTCAAGATGCCTGACAGCTTGCCGGGCAATCATTTTAACGTAGGAAGCTCAGCAGCAGTGAAAAACCTCACAGTTTTGTTCTGAGTTCTTCCACCTGCACTCTTGCAATTAAACTGAGGCCTGTGATCACAAGTATTGGTCAGTTTTTCTCCAGTGTTGTTGTGCTGTTTGCTGCTTCTTCCAAATGGCTTCTGAACAAGCACTTGGCTTGAGCAAGTGCCTTATACAGGCTGGGCAGGAGTTATTGAATGGAAAGCAAAATTTTCACATAAAAACCAAGTCCACTTTAGGACTTCATATCTTGTCACCCCAGCAGCTCTAAGATATTGTAGCATTAGGGATGCAAATTAGAGGCTGTCCCATCTCGTGTGCTACCAGGCTCTGATTTCAAGCAGTACTTAAAATTATTTCCTTCTTAAAAGCTTGTACTCTCACTGCTGGGATCATGGTAATGGGCACCAGGAGAAATTAATGTGCTTTTTCTTATCCCTTCCCTGTTGGTCAGAGTTCCTATTTCAATCCAGAATTTAGAAAGTGGTTTCTCATGGATGCAACAAACTCTATCTACAAGTGCTGACTGTACCTTGGTAGTGCTCAGACCACCAGTCAGGCCTATTCCAGTGCATTGGTTCAACATATATTGGCTCAGGTATGGTTTCTTTGGCAGCTCAGGGTCCCACTCTAAGCCATTAAAAGTCCTTAAATCTGAGGGGAGATAGCAAGAAGCAAAGAATGTATGGTCAAAGTTTTGTGGTGATGTAGTTGTCAAAATAGGCACTGCAGCTTGTTTGCAGTTTCTCTGGGAGACACAAATGTGTGGCAAGTCTGTATTTTTATTTTAAATATAAGGGAATGGATATTTGGCTGAATTTATGAAATTATTCTGAAACTCCTACTCCTCATATAGACCCTCCAAAGCTAAACTGCTTGATTTTGCAGTGGTTCCTACAATTTTGATGTATAAGATGAAAAACAGATACCAGAGTTTGAACTTTTTCACAGCTTTTTGACAAGCATTGGTTCTGCTTGCTACACTCCTTAAAAATACAGTCTAAACAAAGCAGTTTGGATAAGCAATGCGGTTTTAAACAGATCAATGTGAAATATTTTTAGCAGCACTCAGTATTTTATACAAGGATGAAATTGTGGAACAGAAAGCATTTGCAGGGCATGACAGCTTCTTGTGTTCGTTCAGAAATTTGTATGGTGTTTATTTAAAGTGTATAAACAAGTCTCTAGGTGATGATTTCTAACAAATGAAAATAGGACCTTAGCATCCTATTCCCATATCAGATCTTATTGTTAAGCTTATAAAGAACTATTTTTCCCCCAATAGAACTTATCAAAAAGAGGTTTTGAATAGAAACTGCTGCATGTGACTTAATCTTTCTTCCATGTAACTCGTGACCTCACGCAGCCCTTAGACTGATGGTGACACAGTGAGCATTTCCTGTGAACCGTGAGCAGTCCTGGTCCCACTATTGTTGGGCACTTTTTTTGTCTGGGAAAAAACAAACCCTTATTTACTAGAAGCCAGTGTCCTGTTTGTTTGTAGCTGGCTGGGAAATGCCATATTACAAGGGTCTCAGTGGCAGTTGTCGCTCCTAACAGAAGCTGTTGTTGTGTTTTGCTCTTTTTCTCACTGATTTGTTTGAGACTTCTGAGTCTGCCTTGTGACCTGCTCCACATTCAGTTCACGCCACAAATACTAACCTTGTTTATCCAATATGTTTTTTCCCTCCTCGGTGTTTCCTCAGATTAGCTGTCAGTAAAAGGCTAAATAATAATCCTCCAGTTATTATTATTCCTCCCCCGTGAGGCCACCAGGCTGCTTTTCCAAGTTGGCGGATGGAGTTTTGCTGTAAGAGCTGCTACCTGGCAAGGCAAGTGTGGAGGTGGAAAAGTACAGACAAAATAAAGGAACAGCATTAAATTGATAATGGGATGCAGCTGCTTTGGCCTTTGAGTCTGGATGTGAGTCTCAGCAGCCTTTGGTAAAGCCATGTGCTGCATGGAACCACTCTTGGCCATACAAAATCAGTCCCAGCCGAGCTGTAGCCTGTTCTAGGGGGGTGCAGCAGCTCTCAGCAGTTGGGACATTTCACTTTTGGCTGTAAGAGGTTGTGGAATGGCTGTCACATGGATGACAATCTCATGGCTGTGCTGCCTTGAAATCCAGTCCAAGCCAGCATTCCTGCATCTGTTGTGCACATCAGAGACTGGATGCTGCAGGGCTGCTGGCCCAGCACGTAACCATAGCCAAGTTTATTTAAAATACACCCCCCCAACTGAGTCCTTGCCACTGAGTGGGGGCGTCAGAAGGAACTTCTTGGTGTCAAAACATTCCCTCTGTCTCTACATTTTTGCTTATTGTTGTCTTTCCTGCCTCAGCTGCCTTCTGAACTGTCTTCCCATTTTAAAATATTGCATTAAATGGTGACATTCTGTAGGTTTAGCACCATACATATACAGAGAAAGGAACCATTAGGATATGTAATTACCTTCTTCAACTTTCTAAAGCCCTTGCAGACAGAATTTTTACTAAGTTTCATTATTGGAGCTCATTCTTATGAGGAAGAAAACCCTGGAAGACTTAGGGGGGTTTCTGCTGTTTATGCACACACACATATACACACAACTTCTTTAAGTATTTTAATTTTCAGTCTTATTTTTTCTATTTCTCCTGCCAAATCATGCACGCCAACCTAAATATGCATATCGTGTATCCAGACATTCAAGATACTAAAACCAGAACAGCCTCTTTTAAGGGAAGAAAAGTATTTTGGGGTTGGTCTTCTCCTTGTCTGTCTGGAACGTTTTCATTTATATGAAAATGTCTAGCACTAAAGGTACTGTTGAAATGAGGAAGGTCCTGCAGACTGCCAGCATGAAGGGTGAATTTTAGGAAGAGCATCTGTGAGGTACCTTTTGAAGTCTCACTTCATGGGACAGTGGAGATCATGCTCAGTGCCTCAGAAAGTTCTTTCGTGGAAAACTCCTGGTAGAGCATGGCTGTGAGCTCTACAAAAGTCTGATTTTCAGCACCAGTGCTGAGCACAGACATCAGAGGTGACACTTAAATCTGTACAGAAAGAGAAGACTCTTCTGGGCACTAGAGCTCTTCAGAGTTTTGGTTCACTGGGCAGACTGAGCTTATCAATTACACATCTCAACTTTTAGATCTAGAAAGCAAACACAAAAGGAAACTCAGGATAACTCACTTTCCTGCCTATTGCTGCAGTGATTGCTCTGTCTGTCTGTGCATTGCTCAGGTGAGGAGTTTGTCAGGTTCAGGAGGGAATTCTCCCAACAGCAGATTAATGTCTTCCTGTACTGCTTTAATTTAGTTTTCATGTGCACCCACGTCCTGCCAGGAGTCTTCTCTAACCCCACTCAGTTGTTTTCCACTTGAGTAACCAACTAAATTCTAATGTGACAGTCTCACAGTTTACATACTTACAGTAAAGCCATGCACATCACTTAATAAATGGTAACAGTTTGGAATTCTGCATAACTGTATGTAAAACACACATGATGATTTTATAAACTGCTGCTTTACACTTGGAATGCAATTTATCAGGGCCCTGCTACTTAGCTTATGGAAGCAGTCCCATGGCATGGCTTCTCCAGCAAGAGAGAAAGCAGGTTGTGCTCATGTCAGTGATTCCTGCCATTACACAATCTGTGGGAATGGCTCGTGTTTCACTTGAAAGTTATCCCTTTCCTGTTTACTTGGGGGAGCACTCAAAGCTTTTTAGAAATTCTTCCATTTTTCTTGGCATGGGGCTATTAATTCTTGTATAGATTTTTATCATGGCCTCTTTTTCTAAAGATAGATATTTTGGCTGCTAATGAGTAGTTAAAAAAAAAATATCAAAGTGGTTTTTCTAAAGAAGAATCTTGAAACATAATGTTCTTGGGGTTTCAAGTGTCCTTTTTACCCTTCCCTAAAAGCTACATCCATGACTGTTCTGAAATCACTGAGATTCATGTCTTCTGCAAAGTAAGCCATTTTCACTGTAAATATTTAGATTTAGGCTTTTATTTATAATACTTGGATGTTAGGAAGATCACCCTTTGCAATAAGTAAAAATAAATTCTTCCCAAGAAAGCATTTCAGTCTTTCTTCTCTGACTCACACATGAAAAGATAAAAGTCATTAATTTTAGTCATGTATCAAAGGTTGGGTAAAAAACCTTTTTTCCTTTCTTTTACTGTCCTGTAAAATAAAACCAGACCTTAATCTGATTTTGAGTTATTGCATGCAAAGTTGATCTTGAAAGTACTTGAAGTCAAGTACTGAATGTTTTTTGATAATTTTAGGACATTTTTATGACATTCAGCTGTGGCTATAAGGCATAAGAAGTACCTATCTGTCCTGTTTAGAAATGTGCAGGTTTTACAGGTAAAGGAGAAATATTTGCAATGTCATCATTGCAAACAATTTTTAATTCTCTGCAGAAGTAATTTCAAATGGTTTCTGTGTTTTCAGACTTTTTTTAAAATTTGTTAAGATCTGTATACACCACAGAGAAGTGTCATTGCAGACTGGAGACAAAGTGGTGGCCTCAAGGACAGAGGGTTTTAAAGCTGTGCCAAGCCCTGGTGTCCCTGATTTGCACTCCTATTTCTTGTCCCTGATACACCATTCCTTGTTGTTTCTGCTCACAGTCTCCATTAAAACAAATTGTTTGTTTCAATAGGTGTTGGAATATTAAAAGAGAATGTCTTAATTGTGTCCATTTTACTTAAATATGTCTGTTAGATTGTTTATTCACATATGATGTGATGAGGCTTGTTATGCTGATGACAGAGCTCTTGCCAGCCTTCACCCCTGTGTTTATTTAAAGTCTCTGTATGATTTACTGCAAAACCTTCCCAGCATCTCACAAGTGTTTACTGATGGATGAGCTCGATTGAGACGTCCCAGCTCATAATTCACAAGTCACAACATAATTCAGAAAAGAAATGTCTGCTTTCAACACACAGCCCTCGTGCAGTGAAACGCCATCGAGTTATTCCAGATGTTGGTGATCACTGCAATAAAGATCCATGACATTGGTTAAGCTGCAGCTTCTCACTGTGTTTGAAACAGACTCTGCAGGGACTGGGCCTCACACAGTAGCAACCTTGGGTGCTTTAACCACTGCTCCCAGGATGGTTCTGTGCAGGCAAAATGGGATGAGTATTTATTTACACGTTGCCATGTCTTCTGTGTCCTGCAGAAAAATCATTCACCCTAAATGAGTCATGCCCAGCCTTTAGTTTTACTTGCCTTGAACCAAATGTTTCCTCTTCCCCATCATTAATTGATTTTTAAGCCAGCTCAGACACTGTTAAGTGTCAGCATCCTGAAGCTGAGGTGCCAGTTAAACATGAGGTGCCTGAACCTGCTTGTGTGCTTGGGAAGCTGTTGAACCTGGTGAAATTAAAGAGAGTGTTAAAACCACAGGGAGATGGAAGTTTTCCTTGCACTTTTGCTTGAATTGCTGGCTTCCTAACCTGCATCTTTGATGAGGACAGTTTTCATGAAGAGAAGCTGGATGGTGCAAATCTGGATAGGATCTGGAGGGACCTGTGGCTTTTTGAACAACAGCTTTAGTTCTAATATGCAAACACAAAGAGTTACATCTCAGCTAAAACTTCCATGTCAGCCAAGACATCACTAAACAGTAGGAAAAGCTAAGTAGGAGACAGTGATTTGAATCACGATGTGAACACAGTGCCACCTGTACAAACACAAGAATGTCTTAAAGATCCAAATCATCCTGTGCAGAAGGAGTCAGGATTCCATGGTGAGCACTGATGTGGAGCACTGGCCTCAGTACAGGCCTGCAGCTGCCTGGAACAAGGGAGGGTGGCTGAACCCCGATGCCGTTCCCTGTGGCAGGAGGTTCATGGCGTGTTTGGTCTGAAAACTCGTTGGGAAGTTTCAGAAGGGGCAGTTCCAGTAACTCTGGACTCATCAAGGCAGCTGTCACTGTTAGCTTGTTCGAGTCAAATCACACAGACTGTGGCCTCAGACCTGGATTCTGGATTCTGAATCCTGATGATGAAATTGGGTTTTTAAGCCAAAAATTAGCTTGTTTTCCATAATATAATCTCTGTATCACCACAGAGTGTGCAACACTCTTGGGAAAATCTCATTTGTCTCGAGGAAGAAGTCAGTGTTGCTAGTCAAGATTTGGTGCTACTTTAAACAGCAGCAGATTAGACTTCCAAATTTGCATCAGAGGCTATTTTGGGCAGGGATTGGTATAATCCTGCTTGGTAATGGATGCCTCAGTGTGCTGAACAGGGAGCACAAGGTACAGGTTGATCTCACCAGCAAAGGTCAAATGCTGCTCACACTCACCATATATGGGTTTGGATAATAAATGGTTTTCCTTCCTGGGATAAAGACACTGAGTTTTTCTGTCTTGGCATAAGTTGGACTGCAAGAAATAGATAGTTATGTTTTTTATGTTTTTCTAAGAACCGTGTGTGAGTGTTACCTGCCCTGTGCTGATAAACGAGCAGAAGGCAGGTCCCAAAGGAGCCGGCTTGGCTGCTGCTGTGGCCAGTCTGCCATCTGCAGGCCACTGCTCCGTGCTGGGGATGTGGAGAACAAGCCTTGGGAGCTCCTTCTTCTCCAGAAATTATTATTTCTAGCGAGTTGTTGTTTTCTAGTAAGTGCTGTGTAGTAAATTTTAACTTTTTCCCATCTAATACCATGAATAGTCACCTATGTTCTTAAAGAAAGCAAAGATAGTGGGGATGAGCAAACCTGAGGTTTATTTAAGTCGATGAATAAATGCTAATTATTGTTTTTATTGCCTGTTGTTCGTTTTTATAAGTAAACATTTTTGTGCTTAGAAATGGGACATTTAATAAGACATTATTAAATGAATTCAATAAGACATTATTATTTAAATTCTGTCCTTCACTCTCAGTCCATTAAATCTTTATTAACTCTTCCATGGGGGTGGTTTTAAATGAAAACAGCACCACTATACTATTCAATTTTGAATCTTAAAAGCTTTGTTGAGCAGGGGTTCTGTGTATATGACAGCCAGGCAGCTTCAAAGCATGCTAAAATCTTTGGGTTTATATTCCACAAATGGATAAAGGATTCAGTAGCAGAATTACTCCAGTTGTTACCTTCTTATTGCCTAGGTATTTGAAAGATAAACAATCTCTGCTGGTTTTTATCTATTGCTGAAGAATCTTAAATGAGTTTTTAATTTGGGAGATAATTCACTGTAGATAAACTACCCAGAATTTACAATTTTCAATGCTGTAACAAAACTTAATGTATAGAGTGAAATGTTCAGTGTGTACCACATAACCTTTCCATGATTTTGGTCTTTGCTTTAGGTCTTCCTGAACAATACTACAGCCTCACTTGGTTCCTCAGCCCTATCCTGGGCTTGATCTTCACTCCGCTCATCGGTTCTGCCAGTGACCGCTGCACGCTGAGCTGGGGCCGCCGGCGGCCTTTCATCCTTGCTCTCTGCATTGGTGTCCTCTTTGGAGTTGCACTTTTCCTTAATGGCTCTGTGATAGGTAAATAACAAGGAAATCCCCTTCATGTATCTCCTGCTAATGTGCCTGCTTTGAGATTTTAATGTAGGAAGTAAAGATAATGCTCTGCAGTGGTTTTAACTCATATTTAATGTTAAAATCATTAGAAATCTCCACAGCCCTGCACTTGAGCTCTGTCTGTCATGCTTGTTATTATTTGAACTCTCTAGTTACAGCACTGTGCTGAGCATTGTGCAATCGTAGCTGTAACTGGTATTAATAACAATGTTATTAATACAATGGTTGCCAGAATAACGTTTGCAGTCGGTGAGACGAATTTGGTCTATCCTTGACATGGGAAAATTGTAGCAACCTGTTCACAGGGAAATGTTTCCTGTTGTGATCCATTTTCCCTTTAATGCATATCTGGCAACACATCCTGTTTCCAGCATTATTTCAAAAATTATCTTTTCACTTTTTCTTGTGCTTTTCTTAGACCCGGTATTGAAAAAGTCCAGAACACAGTTAATATTTGTTTATCAAAAACTATGTGGGAAAATAATTTTTCCTGAGCCTCCATCAAAGCTGGTAAAAATAGTTTCCCTAGAACATAGTTTACTATGAATTTAATCGACAATCTCTTTGTAAATTTATTGTAGGAGAGGTGACAGCAAGTACGTTTG
This sequence comes from Daphoenositta chrysoptera, assembly GCA_013397915.1. Classification (NCBI taxonomy): domain Eukaryota; kingdom Metazoa; phylum Chordata; class Aves; order Passeriformes; genus Daphoenositta; species Daphoenositta chrysoptera. The sequence goes on along the minus strand of VZRO01005367.1, from coordinate 12,773 downwards.
GGAAAATGTTTACAAAATGGTTAGACTGATGCAAACAAAAGGAACTTAGCACCTAATAACATCCTCTTGGCTCTCTTTTTTGAGGTTAGATGCAGCTCTATTGTGAAACAGGTCTACTAATTGAGGGAAATGAGTGGAATGTTACCTTGGCTCAGTTTGTTAAAGCCAGACTGGAATGCCATATGATAGGCTTCAATTCTCTGCAAACTGCAGTGGACAAACTATTCAGATAAATTACATTTATCTTATGCTTTTTGAATTTACCCAAACAATAAATATTATTTATTTGAATTGCTTTCCTATGGCATCAATTGTATTTAGTTGTTGTGTCTCCAAGACTTATTCCTCTTCCTCCAGATGTTTGCAGGATGTTAGGCTGCAGCCCTCTTACAAGATTTTAAGTGATAAGAAGCTCTCAGTTCCATACAGTAGTTTAGGTCAGGAGCCATTGATACTGGCAAGCAAACCTCATGCTCAGTTTATAGGCTTATTTTGAAGCCTTCGAATAAATCAGCACAAAATATTGTTGATTTTTCTTCTTTGTTTTCCTATCTTCAGTCTCCACTTACTTGAAATCCTAATTGCAATTTGGGACAACAGGAGATGGTACAGAAGCTGTATCAGACCCTCTTTCATAACATGGCCTCTGGCAGCAAGAGTCATAGGGAGGGGAACCAGGAGCACAGAGGTTGGCTAATCCCAATGGTGATACAACCATGTCCCAGGAGAACAGCTCACCCAACTCCTGTTCTCTCCTGCCCTGTTCAGGTTTCCAGCAGATCTAAAGCACTGTTGCTGTTTTCTGCTGTAGGGTTCAGCTGAGTGTGGAACACTTATAAAAACTTCTTTAGCCTTCAAAGGGCTTGGTATAAATGAGGATTCAATATTCAGGAATCAGCGCTTGAGATTTAGATGATTTTTGGTGGCTTAGCCAGTTCATCTCCTTCCACAGACATTTTAATCAGTTACACTAATGGTTTTATCAGCCTTGCATGTGTAACTTCTATATCTCTGTGATTCAAGTAATTTGTTCCTTTGTCACTGGTTCATCTCATGACACATTATCCAGCTCTGTGCTAATGCTGCCTTTCTACGCTCTAGACAAAAAGCATTTCACCCCATGCTGTCAACAGGAGCTGACTGATGCTTTTTGCAATGCAAAATACATCCATGTTGCTTCATCCTTAAATGTTTTGCTTGTTAAAAGCAATCTAGAAAATAAGAACGTTTAAGAAAAGCAAAGAGAGAGATGACAGGGCTAAATTTCACCTTATCCTGGTATACTGCGACCACTCCCCATTGAGCATCATGTCAGGAATGCTGCCAGCAGTGCAGTTACCTGTGGATGTATCTGACAGATGAAATGTGTCATTTTGGATGCTCCCCTCTCCCACCATGGCTGTCTTTTATAAAAACAGCCTTCAGCATCCAAAGAAAAATACATAGGAGGAATACGAAATAATATCCAGTGCTCCCAGAGGTTCAAGAGATGCTTTATAAAATAACATTTTGACAAATGTCAGTCTGACGGACATAAAACATAATGTTTGTCCAAGACCTTCCATGATGCTGTGCCAAGGAGCTGAAATTGCCATTTTGCTCCAAAAGGAATGTTTGCAGTGAATGTGTTGGCCACCTCTCTCTTAAGGTGTTAAGCTTGTTCTTAGGAGTTTTCCATTTTTGAATGAGGTGCTCAGATTCCTCTCCCATTTCTCCCCAGGTCTGGCTATTGGTGATGTTCCAGACAAGCAGCCCATTGGAATAGTTCTCACAGTGCTCGGGGTTGTGGTGTTGGACTTCTGCGCCGATGCAACCGAAGGGCCGATTCGGGCCTACTTGTTGGATGTGGTGGACAGTGAAGAACAAGACATGGCCCTGAACATCCATGCGTTTTCAGCTGGTATGGAGTTAGCTGAGATGTTTTTGGCAGCTGTTCAGTCTTCCTGAAGACCAGGTTATGGCTGAATTGATGTTTCCTGAACTCACTTCTCGCTTTTTCCTGTTCCACAGGTCTTGGAGGAGCGATTGGTTATATGTTAGGAGGGCTGGACTGGACACAGACCTTCTTGGGTAGCATTTTTAAATCTCAAGAACAAGTCCTTTTCTTCTTTGCAGCCATTATTTTCTCTGTCTCCGTTGCTCTCCACCTTTTTAGCATTGAAGAAGAGCAATATAACCCTCAGCAGGACAGGATCGATGATGAAGGAGACACACTTTCCAGTGCCAAATTCAGTGGCAGTCTCCCCCCTCTGAATCGGCTGAATGTAATTAGTGAAGAAGAGCCCTATGGAGCTTCCATGTTCCATGATGAGGTTCAGTCGGAGCATGACCTCAATATGGAGTTCCTTGAGGTGAACATTGTGAGAAGCAAGAGCGACTCAGTTCTGCACATGCCCGATGCCACGCTGGAAATTGAATCGGAGCTGCTTTTCCTGCATGACATCGAACCCTCCATTTTTCAGGATGCTTCATATCCAAACACTCCCCACAACACGAGCCAGGAGATCATGAAGTCCAAACTCAACCACCTGTCCGCTTTCCTCAGGGAAAATGAGAAGGAGGAGGAAATGTTGCTTGATAATCGTTTAAATGAAGATAAAGTCCCAAACATCAACGGCTCCCTACCAAAAGAGTTCCTCAACGGACACGCCAGAATCGGCATGAAGCAATCCAGCACTTCCAACTCCATGCGGAGGCGGAGGCACATGTTCTACCGGCAGCCGTCCTACACCTTCTCGTACTACGGCAAGATCGGCTCGCACCGGTACCGCTTCCGCCGGGCCAACGCCATCGTGCTGATCAAGTCCTCGCGCAGCATGAACGACATCTACGACATGCAGAAACGGCAGCGGCAGCGCTGCCGGCACCGCAACCAGAGCGGCACCACCAACTCCAGCGGGGACACCGAGAGCGAAGAGGGCGAGACCGAAACCACCGTCAGACTCTTGTGGTTGTCGATGCTGAAGATGCCCAAGGAGCTGCTGAGGCTGTGCGTCTGTCACCTCCTGACTTGGTTTTCCATCATTGCTGAAGCTGTGTTCTATACAGATTTCATGGGACAGGTCATTTTCCAGGGTGATCCAAAGGTAGGAGAGCAGTTCCCATGAGCAGATCTGCTGAGAGTCCCTCGTTTCCGAGATGTTCTCAGTACAACCAAGTGGTGTTGGTGTTTGTGTCTGTTGCAGGCCCCTTCAAACTCAACTGAGCTGCACGCCTACAATGCTGGGGTTCAGATGGGATGCTGGGGGCTGGTGATTTATGCTGCTACTGCTGCTGTTTGTTCAGGTAAGAGACTGTGCAGTCACACAGTGGAATGCACCTCATGCATATATTTCTGAGGTAAAAGTAGAATTAGGGAATATTCTGAGTTGGAAGTGACCCACAAGGATCATCCAACTCCTGGCCCTCCTGAAACAGTGTTGCTTCAGTTGGCATGCACCTCCTTGCTTGGGGTAAAGGATATTTCGGAAAAGCATTTCATGTGGTCATAAGGGGAAGGGCTTCTTTAAGAATCAATATTAAAAAAAAGTTCCTCCAAATGTAGAGGTGGAAATATAAACAGATGGTTAAGTGGCATAAAGCACAAAATGAAATCAAAGGATATTGAGTGGCATTTAACAAGCCTTCAGGAAACTAAAATCATGCTTGGTAGAAGATCTAAGCATATGCAAGAGGGTTTTTGCAAAGACTGTTTTTAAATCAAAATTATAAATATGTATCCTGAAAGTCATTCTGCAGATAATTTGGGTTTGGAGTATCTGAAATTGAGAGTTTTTGCCAAACTTAAATTCTGCCTTTTGCAGCACAGTGCAGGCTTGTCTGCACAGCTGAGTACGGTGGGGACAGGCTCTTTCTGAAGCAGGAACACATCCTGTTCCTAGTGAGGGCTGGGCTGTGCTGCTCAGACAGCCCAAATGTGCACTGAGCATCCACATCCTAAACAGGGATAGAGCTGCCATGGCCACATCAATCCCCTAGAACTTTAGTGATTAAACTGATATTTAAGGGGAAATGGCTTCAAACTGAAAAAAGTAGGTTTAGATTGGATATTAGGAAAAAAACCTTTCCCGGTGAGGGTGGTGAGGCACTGGCACAGGTTGCCCAGAGAAGCTGTGGCTGCCCCATCCCTGGAAGTGTTCAGGGCCAGGTTGGATGGGGCTTGGGCTAGTTGGTAGGTGTCCCTGCCTGTGACAGAGGTGGTTGAAACTGGATGGTCTTTAAGGTCCCTTCCAACCCAAACAATTCTATGCTTCCTGATTTATTCTTTATCTCTGCAGCCTTGTTGCAGAAATACTTGGACAACTACGACCTTAGCATAAAAGTGATCTACATCCTGGGCACGCTGGGCTTTTCCCTTGGCACTGCAGTGATGGCCATGTTCCCCAACGTGTATGTCACCATGATAATGATCAGCACGATGGGAATAGTCTCCATGAGCATCTCCTACTGCCCCTACGCGCTTTTGGGACAATATCACGAGATTAAACAGGTACGTGGAATAGTTGGGGTATATATGTGATTCAAGGCAGAGCATTCATGTTTCTCTGAAGATCACAGTGGCATGATAGATTTATTAAATCCCATTATTGAAGATACCTGTTTTGTTGGGATGTGTGCCAAAGATTGACTGGATAGTAAATAGCAGGAGCTGGTGCTGAAATCAGATGGTCTTGGCATTGAGTTGGCTCAGAGGGGGTCATGATTGCTTTTCCCTATGCTGAAGTATAAAAGGATCTGGGTGCATATGGCAGATGAAGAGAAATTAAATTATCATTGGAGTATTTACTATATATCTGTTTGTTACTCCTGTCTTGGATGTGGTATGAGCATTACTCGAGTTTTTCACAGTCTTAGATTTTGAAGTGAGTCTAGAAATGCAGCTGTAATTCAGGGATGCATAAGGCAAACCACTTCTCCTGGAAACAAGGACGATTTTACTTCCCAACAGTGTAATTCCACTGTTCCATTTGGATTACAAATTACAGGAGGATCATTATTACAAGTTCCTGCATTGTGCTGGGGAGGGGGGATTCCTTTTTATGATCATAAAAAGACTGTTTCATGTAACACCAAATGTTCCATGTAACACCAAATGTTCCATGTAAAATTGTTTTTACAAAACCTCCTCTTGGAGCTCATCTGGGCTAGAAGTGACCCAATCAATACCTGGGTGCTGCAGGGTGAGGAGGTTGTTGATGAGCAGACAATGAGGCTGTTGCTCTGGAGTTGTGTCGTGGTGATGCACAAAGATGACATAAAGATGACCGTGGGGCTGACAAATTTGAGGAAAGTTCTGGTGTTTAGGTATTTGCTTTCATCCATTGTTTTACCTCCTACTACGTTTCTTGTCTTTTTCCAGTACATTCACCACAGCCCCGGGAACTCGAAGCGGGGATTCGGCATCGACTGCGCCATCCTGTCGTGTCAGGTTTACATCTCCCAGATCCTCGTGGCCTCCGCGCTCGGCGGCGTCGTGGACGCGGTTGGCACGGTCAGAGTCATCCCCATGGTGGCTTCCGTGGGATCCTTCCTGGGTTTTTTGACAGCCACTTTCTTGGTTATTTACCCTGAAGTCAACGAAGAGCCAAAGGAAGAGCAGAAAGGACTGGGTCCTCCAGGGACAGCCGAGGGCAGCGGCGCAGGCACGGAGAAGCCGACGGTGCTGAAGCTGACGCGCAAAGGAGCCGCGGCGGCGGAGCCGGAGGGCGAGTCAGCCGTGTGAGGCCGCCGCTGCTCGTTCACCCACATTCCAAGGAGTGCAGGTGCAGGATCAAGAACTTTTGTTGTGGTTTTTTGGGTTTTTTTTTTTTTTCCAGGAAAGCAAATTAGGACCTTCACTACTTGTAGCTAAAATTTGCAGAAGAAAAGGCAGTTTCGTGCAAAAATGTAAATGAAATTCTGTAGTCCTTCCTCTAGGTTTGAGCAGGTCGCTCTGATGCTAATTGCTTTCTCTACAACTTAGAAATGTCATTTCTGAACACTTTTTTATTAAGAATACATTTAGATTTCGAATAAGTTTTATTAATCTGCATGAGACTCACAGTGTATACAATTAGCAGTTAGAAAAATTAAGTTTTCGGCTGTTTTTAAACTAACGGAAAATGGAAGCTATCTTGACCTATAGTCTCTTGCCATTTTTTTGTCTGAACATTTCAGATTTCACTAGCGTAATAACTGAATCAAATGCTTAGACATCAATCGATTTTTTTTATGAGCATGATATTACTGGTCTGACAGCTATGTTAATTTTAGACTTCATGTTTTTGTTAGTGCAATTACTACAGAATCCTTTTATTTGCAATTATTTTCAAGAAGAAAAAAAAGCAATTACTGCAGTTTCTAAGAAACTGCTGTGAATTCTTTTAGTCATACTATTCACAGCCACTCCCAAATCTGCTGCTTATCAGGAGAGAGTGACACTGGGTGCTGGATGTCAGCTGTAGATGGAAGGAGCAGCAGCTGGGAGAGGTGACCAGCACTCACAGGTTTTTTTATCACAAGTGCTGCATTTTATGAATGTCGTTGGAATACGCTGTGACAATTTTTAGCTGAGAGTTTCACGTGCTGGTGAACTCGGGGGTTTTCTTGCCATTTAAACCTGATCATCTCTGGATGAAGCTGCTGTGGAGAAAGGGCATCTCTGGGGTCAGCTTCGTGGGAGGGGGCATGCGATTCTCTTCCGTAGGGAAAGGAAGTCATTGACTAATTGCACTTTTTAGATCCTTTAACCTCCTGGCTGGGAACGCAGCAGCCGAGGTAAAGGCACGGGGTCAGTACAACAAGGAGAACCCAAGGCCTACCTCTGTCACTTTATGGCATAGTCTGGGTGTATAAAAATCTGTGTCAGAAACAGTTTTTAGGCCTTAAAATTCAAATGTTGCTGTTCCAGTCCCTGTGTTGGAGGAATTGTAGGCCGGAGCTCTTCCGAGCTGCCGTACCAATGTCGTCAGCGCATCCTCCATGTCCCCTTCTGTGATTCAGGACACAGCTGCAGTGCAAAGATACTTTTCTGGAAAGAGCTTGAAAGAGTTGTGCTACCTTGATTTAAAATAGGTTTGGATCATTATCCAGCTGCCATTTAAAGCAACTTTCGAAACCAAACTTCCGTTTGTCATTTGTAAGAAGTGTTTGTGATGCTGTTGCCTCATTTTGGCTTGGGCCCCCCGGGCTGCCGTCAATCCGTGTGCTGGACAGGCAAACACAGTGTGAGATTCCTGCTGCCTCAAACTCCTCCTCCTCCAAGACTTGGAAATGCCTGTGTCAATCATGCTGCAATCCAGGCATTCAGACAAAGAAGCTATATTTCAATATGAAAAGCAGTTTTTAATGAATTACTTGAATTGTCAGTGTATTTGAGAAATGGATGTTTGGGTGTATTTGAAGGTGGCATCTGTGGGTTTCTCTGAAGGCTTCCAGGCAATGCCTATGGCCTCTGCTATCAAGGGTGACAATGCTTTTAGGCTGGTGACATCACAGAGCACTGAAGTGCATGTAATCAAACAGGACTTAGGGGTTATATTTGTTTTTCCAAGTGTCTCGAGGAAGTCTTTTTTTTCTATGGTGAATATTTTTTTATTTAGAACACGTACTGTGAACTGTGTTCAGCCAGGAGAGCGATACTACTGAAGAGTGTGAGACCTTACTGAAGAAAGCAGTTGTGAGAAATTCTGCCGTGAATTTTATCATCTCAGTTACATTTAATATATTCTGGTGATGTTCATGTGTGAGAGACAAGTGTTGTGTTTCACCCTAGAACTGGCATTCGTGTAAGTTACATGCTGAGTTACACATTTTAAAGTGGCTTTAATATTTTAGTTTTGAAGCTCCTTGAAGATTCTGCTTTTGGTTAAATGACCGCTGTCAAGTACTCCTTATTTTAATCTCTACTGCTGAAAAGGTTTTTTGACAGTTTAAAAACCTGCATCTTCTGACCAGTGCCAGCCTTACCCTTTTCCCAAGGGTTCCATGGACCAGCGTGGATCAAATCTTCATTACTCCACATTGCACTTTCTAAGCCAAGATCTCTTTCACTGCACCATCACACACTGACCAAGCAGCTGCAGAGAGGGAGGAGAAGCTGAAGCTCCCTCTGACTTCACATCCCACAGAGGGAACATGAAACCATTTTGGGGCTGAGCTCACGCATGTTTATGGAGCTTTCTCAGCCAGGGAAGGACAAGAAGGGAGGAAGGACCTTGCATTTCGAACCCAGAGGCTTCAAGCAAAGGCAGGGCAGGGCCAGCTTTGTCACGGACAGCATTTGGCAGAGCCTCCTTTCTAAGAACTGGATGTTAAAATCCGTGTTTGGAGTTGTTTATGGGGCTCATAACGCAGGAATACGCGTGCTGCCGTGGCAGGAAGCTGATTTCACTCCCTGGTAAAGGCAAAGGAAATAATTATTCATTGTAAACGTGCTGAAGTTTTTGTAGTGTTGCCAGAAGAATTAACTTGGGGAGCCCCAGCCAAAGCATCTCCTCCTGTCCCTTGGCCAGCCTGGAAAACCCCCATGCTGGCTTCACCCGCTGAGGTCTCCTGAGGGCTTTTCTTTGGATGTGAGAGTTTTCTTTCTAGCCCCAGCACTTCTCAGGGTAGAGTGGGCAGTGATTTATTTCTTCATCTGTCCCTTACCTTATCTTTTGATACAGGATTATTTTTTTTTGGCCACAATTAAAGATAAAGTAATACAGTTTTATGTTTGTTGCAGAACTTGTGGAAAGAGAAGTTTGAAGTGGCTTTTTTTTGTTATTCCTGGTGATAAGCAGCATCTTTTTTTTTGTTTGTATTCCTGTCTAGTCAAAGTCATCAAAGACCTTTAGTGTAGTAGGACTAAGGCTTAGTAGTTCAGTTCTGTGTTGTTCAATACCATAAACTATTTTAACCTGTTCTGCTGCAGTGATGTGTGACACGAGGCACTGCTGGTGCTCAGACCCTCAAGGGCTGTGGTCGATCAGCTGCACATCTTGAGATGTTTCATGTGAGAGCAGAGAAACTTTAACTTTCACCCCTCAGAAAGGCTGAGTGTGCATTTGGCCCTGTTGGGTTATTCCAAGAGTCCAGTGAGATCTGTGCTGTTGGTGGATGGCCATTTCAGACTCCAGAAGCAATAATTTCTTAGGAATGTTTCTCTTCCTGCTGCTTCGATGACTTTCATAGAGATTTATTGCCTAAATAGCCTTTTAATAACACAAATTTGGTGGTTTGCTGGTGCTGGCTGTGAGCAGTTGTGGAAAGATAGGGGTTGTTCATCATCAGGAGGGAGGAGGCCAGTAAATCTAACAGAGGTTTGTGCTCCTTGAAACCCAGGATGTCCTTTTCCCCTTTCACTTGGAGGCTTTTTCTAGGCTCTGAAATATTCCCAGTGCATCAGTCTGAAAAGGAGGTGGCTGCAAATTTACCCTCCTGGTTTTCTTGCTGATACCAATGCTGGCACTCAGACCCCAGGATGGAACAGGCTGTGTGAGGTTTTCCTCAGAGACAAGGACTGAGTCTTTCTTATCCCTCTCCCATCTGATCTGAACCCCCCAGCACTTGGAATGACAGCAGAAACCACGGTGCTTTTTGCCAGGTACCAAATTAAAACCTGGGTTCCATCATAATGAACACATCCCCTGCCCTTGGTCGGGGGTGAGCTTGGCTTCCTCCAGTATCCACCATGAAAAGCAGGATTTTCCTGGCTGCCAGATCTCATGGCCATGCAGGTTGAGGTCACACTTATGAGTAAAGGTGGAGAAAGTCACACTTTGTTCCTGGGAGAGCTGGGACATCTGAGCAGGAGGGAAACGCAGGAGGCAGGTGCTGAGATTTGGGGGTTTAGGGATGTGTGTGTGTGTGTCTGTACCTGTGTGTTTGTACATTTCCAGACACGCTGCTCGGGCCAAAATACCTTTGGGGGTTGTGTGTTGCTGTCACTGTACTCAACAATGTTTTCAACTGAGTTCTTCCAGGTTTCCCTCATCCTAGTCTGATGCAAGACAAGCTCAGCTATAAATATGTATCCTATTTAAATGAACAAATGAACTCCTGCATGATATTCCAAGCACATGTAGCAGCTTCGGCATCTGAAGTGTCTGTCATGAAAGAGAGGTTGGTTTTCTTTGCAGCTGTTTTGTCCTCGTTTCCTTTGAATAGGCCAAATAAATGTAACGGACACCAAATGTTGCACAGAAATGTTATTAATGACTGTGTGGAAGAAATACCAAATTTTATTTTTCTTTGCAGAAACTTTATGGTTCCAGAGAGTCCTTTAGCTGTTTTCCTTCCTTAAATGACAAAGCTGAACGTTCGTAAAGCGCGTCAAAAAATGGTCATTTGGAAAAAGTGGAGCTACCCAAAGTTTTCTCTTTGTCATGTTGCATCCAAAGGAGCTGCAGCAGCTCAAACAACAACTGGGGTTTGAATTTGAGGCTCAGCAGTTTGGAAACTGCCTTAGAAAACAACAAAAAGGCTCAATTCCTTTTCCTGACGTGGCGCTCGCACCCACTGATCTGCTCATTAAGGTTTTCCAGGTTTTCCTGTCATTTAAGTTAAAATCACCTCCTGGAAAACAGATTCGGTTTCGTTCCTCAACCCGAGCAGCTTCACCTGAATTTCCACCTCAGCTTCCCTTGCCCCAGGGAGCACAAGGGGTGCCCAGGAGGGACAAACACATCCCCCACCAAAAGAGAGCATCTGCTGTAATTAAAGGGCTTTTGATGCCCTTGCAACCTGCTAAAATTTTAGGGAAAATGCAGGGCATGGTTTAATTTGACCTGTTCTGGCACATTTATTCTTAAATTTGGGAGTTTGGGGTGAAGCTCTGGGAGCATTTAGTCAAACTTAGTGTCACTTTATTTACTCTGCACCTACTCAGTCCTTAGCAACAGCCAAATGGTAATAAATAACCCCAAAATCCAGACTTTTCTCTCAACAAATTGGCAGTTCCCAATGTGAATTTGTTTTTCCTGATGTAACATGAACACTAAGCCCTTTAAGTAGCCAAATGACCAGCTTATTTTAAATGCCTCGTATTACTAGAAAGCTGCATATAGGCATCTCATAGCGTGGAAAAATAAAAAAGAAAAAAAAAAAGAAAAAAAGAGAATATTTAGTTCCTTTGTGAACTGGCCATATGACAACTACTTTTTTATCAACTTATTAAGTTGGGGCACTATAATAGCTCTTGCTGAGTTTAGCAATGTTTATAAGCATGTGTTAAACACATAATGTTGTTTTATGAGGAAAAAGGGATAAAGAAAAGTGATGTCACAGATGAATGTTTGAGTGCGTAGACGGCATAATGTATGTATGATTTTTATTTCTACACTGTTGAGCTTATTTTCTGTTTAAAGGTTAAAAAAAATTGTTGCATGAGAACTGTTTTATTGTGTTCTGCACTTTCTGTTCTTTTTGTATAATCTTGATTTTTTTTTCATTTATGCATAGAAAAGAAAAAAATCAATTTAGAGATATTCTACTCCACGAGACATTGTGTTCCAATCCGTTGTTCCGAAGTTCAATCTTAATAAACATTTCAGTAAGAGTTGGTGGCTCGTGTCCCTGTGGTGTTTGTAGGGAAGCTGAGCAAAGGGACACCAGGTCCCTGAGCTGTGCAAGGCAAATAACACTCACCTGCACCCCAGAGCTTCATCAATATTTCCAAAAATGCTACTGCCACACATTGCCTGGCAAAAATCCAAGTGTTACAATTCACGGATGGTTCTAAACTCACCTGACACTTGCAGGGTTCAGGTGTAACTCAGGAGAGAGCACAGGTGCAGGAGCAAAATGGGGATACCTGGGGCAGGTGTGTGTCCCCTGCTCTGGCAAAGGGTGGTGGCTCTCACACAGAATCCATCACCTCTCATGCCATCACCAGGGCTGAGGAGCTGAGGGTCTCCCCAGTCACTTGTGAGTCTGTCATTCAATAGCCACAAGCAGCTTCCAAAGGAATCAGTTCCCATCCAAACTTATCAACCTCTGGGACCATTGGGAACAACAAGAGAGGAAAGCTGGAGCCAGAGCACAAACACCAGCTGATGGGTAAACTTGGAGTTAAGAGCTCACTTGACCCATTTGATTTCTAGCTTCTTGACAGATTTGATCTGTGATTCTTCCCAAAGGAGATTCCTCAGAACGAGTATTGGCAGCTCTGAGAAGTCAATGCACAAGCTAGGGTTTGGTTCATTTCCCATAGAATTATCACAGAATTGATTACACTGGAAAATACCCCCAAGATCTAGTACAGCCTATGACCAATTGCCACCTTTGTTAAGTAGAGCAGAGCAATGAGTGCCACATACAGTGTTCCCTCCAACATCTCCAGGGATGGTGACTCCAACACCGCCCTGGGCAGCCCCTTCCAAAGCCGGAAAACCCATTCCATGGAGAAATTCTTCCTAATACCCAATCTAAAGTTCCTCTGCTGCTAATTAAGGCTGTTTCGACTTGTCCTGTTCATAGGATGGACTTGATGATCTCCAAGGACTTTTCCAACGTAGCTGATTCTGTGCTTCTGACTTGGTAGAAGAAAACAACCCCCACCTGGCTACAGTCTCCTGTCAGGGAGTTGTAGAGATTAAAAAGGTCCCCCCTGAGCCTCCTTTCCTCCAGACTAAGCCCCTGCAGTACCCTCAGGTCCTCCTCACCAGACTTGTGATCCATAGCCTTTCCCAGTGATGTTGCCCATCCCAGGACATGCTCCAACACTTCAATGTCCTACTTCTCATGGGGGGCAAGAACTGCACACATCCCTCGAGCTGTGGCCCTCCCCAGCAGAGGGACAATCACTGCCCTGT
>VZRO01005365.1:482669-494780 GCA_013397915.1 Daphoenositta chrysoptera | reverse complement strand
TTCTTTAATAATGGCTGATTCTGCCTATTATAAAATTGATTTTTTTATTTAATAGACACAAAACTAACAGACATAAGACTTAAAACAGACTATTACTACACAGGGATAGACAAAAGGGAATACTCGTAAATACACGCCAAATGAAAGGTACCATTAAAATTACAGCTAGCTAAGAAATAGTATAACTTAGGACCCAATGTTTCTTACCATCCAATTCTTGATGGAGTACACATCGAAGTCCTTTTCCTCAGTTTCTGGAAAAGTAACCCCAAAAGCCCATGTCTGGACTTAAGGGGAGAAATCTTCTCACATGTTTCCACGGAGTGTGTAAGAGACTTCTGCCTCTGTGAAAATGGTGTGGGCTTTTATAGACATATGAACTGTGTCTTTTGGTCAAGAATATTTCTTTCCTCTCTTCCCACATTTGCTTTTCAGACTAAGATGTTGATTCTTGGCTGAGGGCCTGAGCCCTTTGGCACCAGAGATGCCCCATGCTGGGCCTGTGACCCGCCCGAGTTATCTCTTGCATTTGCACCAACCATCTGTGGGAGAGAAAGGGGTGATATGTCCTGCCACAGATGTCCATGCGTCCCTTGGATGCTCACTGGTCCCCTCCCAGGGAAATTGCTTTGTGCTCCAGCAGCAGATTCTGCAGTGGCAGATCCACTCGTGAGCAGCATAGCCACAGCCAAGTTCCACTGGCTTTTTCTGGGACTGTTCTGTCCCTTCCACCTGGTTCACCTCCCCTTGGAGGCATAGGGATATTTATAAGACCCCTCCTTGGTGTTGCTGGAGACAGAAACCAATTCATTCCCCACAAGGTTCGTGTTTGGGGAGCAAGCAGTGCTTTGTGTAATTCTCCTGTCGCCTGTGGTGGCACTGGTGCTGAATCAGTGTGATGGGTGTCCCTTTTGATACAGGTGGTGTTTCCCTAAATACCAGTGCTCATTGCCCCTGGATCTCACAGTGTTACTGAGCAAAGAGCTTTAGTGGTGTTACTGCTGCCCTGAATACTCCCACAGCACCATGTCTGGCAGGAGAGAGAGAGGATAAATTGTCCTCCCACAAGGGTCTGGACTAAAGACTAGAGGGTTTGGCTTTCAGTACGAGCTAGTCATGCCTTAAAACAAATTTTGCTGAGGGCATCTTTTCTCAGCTTTATGGCTTTCCCTTGCCATCTCTTACTTTCATGTGCAGTTTCTTCCCGTGTGGCAGAAAGAAGCAGGTACATAGGAATGTGGCCTCTGGGAGCAACCTGGACTAATGGGTTGTAGTCAGCCCGGTGATGGGGCAGATTATTTCAGCAGTGAGGGGGTAAATAACTGTTGTGACATCTCTGTGTCTGGGACCAGTCTTGCTCTTGCTGGACCTGGAGTCACGAGCCCGGTGCAGGGTGTTGGTGGTGGTGGTGTTGATGCCTTGAGAAAGAACCGATGCCTTGAGAGGCTACCTGGAAACAGAGCCTAGACAGGAATAAGGGAATAAAGGTGGGTATTTATTGGAAAGGCCTTCAAAGGTGCACCCTGGGGAGCCAAGGGCTCCAAGCTGGACCCCAAGCTGGACCCCAAGGTGGACGACGAGTCACGAGTTCCTCACACCTTTATAGGTTTGGTCCATTTGCATATCAGCATAAATTTGCCACTTAAAACTTCAACTACTGATGTAATTTCCCCTCAGCTTGTCCCTACCTCTAGAGGTTTTGGGCCTGGACAGCCTGGGTGTCCTTGGAGAGCAGGCCCAGAGAGGCTTTGTTATGTCCAGAGAACAGAAGTCAGCAGGCTACAAGAAACTCCAGAGTCACACACTGGGCAATACAGGATTCGAAAAATATAAGAGTTAAAACCTAAAGCATCTGTATAAATTATAAAGAACACCAAGTGTGATGAATGTGAAAGTGCTGTGGTGCTTTGAGAGCTGCACTGATGGTGTCAGCCAGGCTGGGGTCAGGATCTCTCTCCCCAGCTGTCATGGTGGTCCTTGGCTGTGTTGTCAACCTTTTAGCCCCCGTCAATTTGTTGACCCGTCCAGCCCTGTCACTGTTCCTGTGTTGTCTTTGTGCCCTTTCACACTCGTTCATTGCCCTCTCCCCACTCCATGTGTACCAGGGGTCTGGTGCTCTCCCTGTCTTTCTGCTGCATGATGAGGAAAGTGGGTGGAAACTCTCTGGGAAGAGTCACCCCAGCTCTAGGTTGGGTGCGGGATGCTCTTGAAAGTCTCGCTGTTTGGGAGCACAGCTACAGAAGGACATCATTGCAGCAGAGAGTCCCAATCTCTTCCTGCTCAGATTTGTTCTTTTTCACCTCCTGACACCCTGGAAGTCCAGGCAGTGGAGTTGTTTTTAGCTTTTTGATGCTCTGTGCCAAGTGAGCACTGGTGAAAGGCACTTTTGCTGGAAGGGCTGCACAGGGCACAAGCACAAGGTGCTCCCTGGCCCCAGCCCTTCATCCACATGACCAAGTGTTTGCCAGAGGCTCCTGAGGTCTGGAGAGGCCACTCCTTGCTAAGTAGACCAGCAGGTCCCCCCTGGGGACTTTGTTCAACTGGCCTGACCCATGCTTCAGCCTTTCAGGTGATGCAAGTAAGAGGTTGACTGGGGCCAAGCTTGTGCCTGGATTTATGTCCAGCAGCAGCTTCACTGCTCAAACTTTTCATGTGCCACTAAGTGTTTTTCTGTCTTTGTCTCCGGCTGGTCATTGGTGTTTTCAGTTCGAGGCACAGTGCTTGGAAAAGTTGTGTTTTTATCAGTCGTAAAAATACTTCTGTGTGCACACAACTATCCATAAAATAAACCTCTGTCAGTTAAAACAAATGGAGATGTAACATCCATGTGTTGATGTCCTCAGGTCCTTGCTAGATCTCATTGCATTTTCTCTTTTCCCCCATCCTTCTGATCTTTTCAAGAACAGTGGTGAACCTTACAAATGCTGTTTTTCATGAACTGTTCCATCATGTGCTGATTTTGTCTTTAGGGGTGCAAAGGAACTGGGGTCTTTGTTTGTCCAAGGGCACAATCAAGGGCTCAGAGCCGGTGATGGGACAAGAGGAAATGGCCTCAAGTGGTGCCAGGGGACGTTTAGACGTGATATTAGGAATAATTTCTTTACTGAAAGAGTGGTCAAGCATTGGCACAAGTGGAGGAAGTGTGGAGGGATTTAACAGGTGTGCAGATGTGGGGTTTGGGGACATGGCTTAGTGGTGGCCTTAGCAGTCAATGCTTGCTTAGTGGTTGGACTTGATGATGTTAAAGGTCTTTTCCAACCTAAATAACTCCATGATTCTGAGTGGACTCCTGGTGGACTTGGCTTGCCATTGCTCCCGTCCCAGCGAGCTGCTCCGTGTCCCCACCACACGTGTGATTCCTGGGTGTGACACCGCCCTGCGAGATGCCACCAGTGTGTGTGGAAAGGAAAAGGAGCCATTATGCAACACCCCTGTGTGGCTCTGCCAGCTGCCAGCAGGTGATGTGAGCACTGTGGTGACCCAAAAACCCTTCTCCCCGGGTGGTGGCTTAATCTGATAACTACCCACGCTTGCCTTCATTGGGGTGTCCTGGCATTCAGTGCACCCCCCCGAGAGCAAATGGGCACTGTCATCAGGCTGCTGGCACATTTTGTGTTTTCTCAAACCAGTTTCTTGGCCAGAATTCCCACGCTGGGGTGGTTTCTGGCCGGATTTCCTCCATGTGGTGGTCGCTGCTCAGTGAGCAGAGCTGGCTTCGCCTCCACAAAGCCTGCGGCTCATGTCTTGCTGCTTTTCCCCTGCATCTCATCCTTGCATTCCTGCAAGAGAACAAGATAATCTCTGTGCTGGTTCTGTAGCAAACTCTCCTCAAAGTGACAGCCGTGGGCAAAGCCATGTGGATGTGGTGTGCTGGGATTGCTGATTCCCTGGGCCGCCGTCCTAATCTCCTTAGCACTGAAAGAGTTGCTGCTCTGAGCCCCCTCGGTTCTCCTCCTTGAGAAGTGCTGCCTCCAAGTAACCAGGGATCTGCACAAATTCCCTGGTCTTCCCTGGAGAAGTAGGAAGGTGTTCTCCCACTTGAGCAGCGTGCTTTGGTTTTGGCAGAGCCCAGCATGCAAATAGAGGGAAGGTTTCCATTGTTGGATGCGAGCGCTGCTGTCGGGCTGTGGGAGGTGTCTGCCGTGCACCACATGGGAAGAGGGTTTCTTGTGATTTGGGAGTGCTCCTCAGATGGGGAAAACCTGGGTGTTAAGGAAGGATTTCTAATCTGAAGGCTGGAGCACCTCTCCTGGGAAGACAGGATGAAAGAGTTGGGGCTGTTCTGCCTGGGGAAGAGAAGGCTCCAGGGAGACCTTAGAGCCCCTTCCAGTGCCTAAAGGGGCTCCAAGAGCCCTAGAGAGGGACTTTGGACACGGGGCCGGAGTAACAGGACAAGAGGGAATGGCTTTAAACTGACAGAAGAGAGATTTAGATTAGAGATTAGGAGGAAATTCTTGCCTGTGAGGGTGGTAAGGCCCTGGCACAGGTTTTCCAGAGAAGCTGTGGCTGCCCCATCCCTGGAANAGTAGCTATTGCTAAGGGCAGCTCCTGGATGTTTGTAATCTTCAAAAAATGAGATTAATTTCCACTTCATATTAAGGGATTGATGGAAGCTTTCCTGTGCTGTGCAGGTGTTTGGACCAAGCACCAGCACCTGAAAACNTTTTTTTTTTTTTTCCTTGAGGTGTGGGGGAATACAGGGAAGTGAAATTACAGTTATTGCAGTAGCTATTGCTAAGGGCAGCTCCTGGATGTTTGTAATCTTCAAAAAATGAGATTAATTTCCACTTCATATTAAGGGATTGATGGAAGCTTTCCTGTGCTGTGCAGGTGTTTGGACCAAGCACCAGCACCTGAAAACACATGGATCTAGAAATGAATGTTTTCCCATATCTCACACTATGGCAGCGCCTCTTTTCCAGCCTATCAATGCCCTATTTTGCTGCTAAAGTGGAGTGGGGGGAAGATGAAACTGTCCTTGCCCTCCTTCTATCAAATGGAAGTCAGCTTCTAGTTGGGATTCTGTGATGGGGATTGAGGAATTTAACTTGATTTAATTATACATCCAGTTTTTAAAGGAAAGGTATTAGTTTTTCTCTTTTGATCTGGAAACTCAGGTCCCACAATCAAGAGCAGGTGCTTCCTTAAGGCAGAGACATCTCTGCAACCACCTTAATTTCTGCAGCAAGTTGCCAGTGAACCTGTCCTGTGTCTTTTTGGCTGGACTTTTTGGCTGCAGCCTCCATTTCTCAGGGCATATCAGTATATTTTGAATTATCTGCATCCCTGGGCAGCTTTCTGTTTGCTCCCCATTGCCAGATTTGGAATTTTTTGGTTCGTTTTAAAAACATCTCCTCCTCACACAGGCAGGTTCCTGTGCTGGTTTGGGATGCCAGCCTAGAGCTGGCGTTGTGCAAGGTACCTGCAAAAGAGGTAAATCCAGATGTCCCTTTATTTCCCTGAGCAGAGAGGAAGAAGCTGATGTGAGTTTCTTCTGCCTTTAGAGATCCAAAAGTTTGAATGTATTTATCTCTCAGCTGAATGAAATGGCAGCTGTCCAGCTTGCTTGCTGCAAAATTGAGGTTATTTTATGGAGCCATGGTTGGGATCTCTCCTCTTTTTTTCTGTCCTCTCACAATATGCAGAGATGGAGATACCATGTAAGGGGTGGTGTTAGAGCGGGCACTCTGGGAATCACAGAATCCATAAAATGCTTTGGGTTGGAAGGGACCTTAAAGATCATCTCGTTCCAACAATAAAATGCTCTTCCAAACCTACACACAGTTCAACATTGTGATCAGCATGCCTCGGAGATGGATCACAATGTTGAACTGTGTGTAGGTTTGGAAGAGGATTGTGTTGGCAGCTACAGAGCAGAGGGAAGGCAAACAAGCAGTGATTGCACAGGAATGGTCTCCAGAGCCCAAAAAATACTCACCCAGCATCAAACAGTAGGGGAAGGAAACCCTGTGGCACTATCCAAATCTCTTGTATGAATTCCAAGGGAAAGGACATCACTCTCTTCTAAAATGACAGGTTTTCTATAAAATTTGAAATGCTGATGAAACTTTGAAATTCTTTGTGACTTCCCAACTCAGCTCCGCTTCCCACTCTCATTTTCCAGACAGCTACAACCTATAGCAGGGCAGGAGAGTTCATAAAGCCAAGGAGGGTCAGGATAATGAAGGGGAGAGGCCATGGCACAGTGCCTGTTACTTAGGGAGAGCATTTCAGCATTTCAAGATGTGTTGAATCAATGTTTGTTGTTTTAGAGTTGTGCTGCAGGTTGGTTTAAGTTGTCAGCCCCAGTCTCCTCAGCAATGTAATTGCCTGAGATGATCTGCTCTGGGTCAAGCTGGCCAGCCAGGAAGGAGCTTGTCCTGGAAACTTTTGTGTTAGGACTGCATTTTGAGTTAGAAAAAAGTGTTCTCTGTCTGTTTTGAGAGAGCAGCTGGGAAGCAGATAAAGAGATCTATCAATTCTGTTTTTTTACCAGAACATAAAAATAAATAAATGCAGGAGTAAATAAAGAAAACCTGCAAGCAGACAATTGAAAAGGGTCAACTTCAGTGCTGTTGTGTGTGAATATTATTCCAAAGGCCACATTGGGATCCCAGCACCTTTGCCAAATGCAAAATATTGTCTGTGGCTGCTGGCATTGCTCGTTCCCAATAAGGTGCAGTTGTTCAGTAAGTGGTTACAATTTGGGGGGTGAAATATCTAGAAGTGATTAAAAAGCAATTTAAAATATCTGTGCTTTCTCATTAAGCTGTTGCCAGGGGCATTGAACAGTCTGTTTCCTCCCCTGCACTTAGAACCAGCCTATTGTCACACTGGAGGCATTTTTAGGATAAAAATACATAAAATTACGTCATGTGTCCACCAAAGCTCAGTTAACTGAAGCACGTGCAAGACCTTCATTAGCAAACAAAAACCTGTGGCTGGGGACATTGATTTTTGTAGGAATTAGTAAATTTGGCATATCACTGTATTTTCAATACTTCCATACCCTCCCCGTGCCAGTCAAGGGAAGACTGGTATTTCCATTCTTTCTCTGACCCTTAAATCGGACAAGAAAAACCCTGTGTTAGATACTTTTTTTCACTTTCCCTTTCCCTCTTCCTTCCCCTGTCCATTTCTCTGTCCTTTCCCTTCCTTTTCCCTTTCTTCTCTTTTCTTTTCCCCCAGTGTCTACAGATCTGTCCTGCTTTTTTCCCCCTTTTCCTTCCTTCCTGCCCTTCCACTTTTCATTTTTTCCCCTTCCTTCCCGTTCCTTTCCTGACCACGTCTACAGTGAAAGAAGGTTACACAAAAAAGTTCAATGCTGGAAAAGTCCCCAAGACACGAATCATAGAATAGTTCGGGTTAGAAGGGGCTGTTAAAGGTCAATTCGGGTTAGAAGGGGCTGTTAAAGGTCACCAAGTTCAATGATCAGGGACATCTTCCACCAGATCACCTTGCTCAGAGCCCTGTCCAGCCTGGCCTGTACTGTTTCCAGGGATGGGGTATCCACCACCTCTCTGGGAAGCCTTTTAAAGTGTTTTACTACCAAAACTGTAAAAAATTTCTTCGTTATAGCTCATCTTAATCAACCTTCTTTTAGCTTGAAACATTACCCCTTGTCCTATCACAGCAAGCCCTGCTGAGAAGTTTCTCCCGAACTTTCTTGTCAATGCAGGGGGGGATTTTTAGAAGAAAATGATTCTAAGAGTGTTCAAGGCCAGTTTGGATGGAGCTCTGAGCAACCTGGCCTAGTGGAAGATGTCCCTGTCCATGTCAGGGGGTTAGAACTGGATGGTCTTGGAGGTCTCTTCCAACCCAAACCATTCCATCATTCTAAATGCTGTTCCTTGGCTGAGGTGAAGTTTTCCCAGACCTGCCCTGCAGAGGCTGTTGGCTTTGGATGGACTAAGTGATTTTTTTCTCCCACAACCACTCTCACAAATAACATTTCTGATGAAGAGCTCAAATTGTCTTTTAAGAGCTATATTTATAATAACTTATGTAGTCTCTGCTCCTGCTGTAGGGTAGCCATTATTCAAAGCAAACCTTTTCTGTCTAATTTAGCAGGTACTTAAATATGGTGAGATGAATATGGGTGGGGGGAGGACAATTTACAGACTGATGGGTTATTTGCAATATACTCTAAAAATTTGGGTTTGTAACTATTTGTAAGAGACCAAGGGGAGGAAAAAAGTTGGGTAGCAGAGAAGTTGACTCATGGTATTGAGGCAATAAACAATTTTCTCCTTCAGAAAACCCAAAAGACTATATTTTACAATAGCTTTTGAAGGTTAATATTTACAGGACTGAAAGTTGATAGACTTTCTATTATGTCCTAACTGATTTTGATGGGGAAGAGCTTTCTGGCTCTGTCACACCCAGTTAAATCAGCTTTGGCAATGCTCTGAGAGGGCTTGCAAGGATCTGATGTTATCCAAGGAGAAGTGCACTGGCACAGACCCGAGCTGTGAACCCACTCATAATTTTTCCATGGTTTCTGCAGTAACATCTCCCTCTAATGAGAGCAAAACAAACAAAATCCCAACTTTTGAAAAGTCACAACCTGGATAAAACTAACTTTGACTTTTCTGTCTTTTATGATTAAGTTCTCCTGTGCCTTTTTTGGTCCTCTTTCTGCCTGCAGATGTTCTGAGGAAACCCTGAGCTTTGTTATGAAATACTCTGTCTTTTAAAAACTCTACACCTGTTTACTTAAAGTAATTGCACCTTTATTTTAATACATTAAATACCTGTATGTCCCACAGACCTTCAGATAACATAATAGCTTTACTGGTGGCATTTAATCTCATTTCTGAGCAGAGAAACAGGGGCTGCTTTGTTTCTACATGGGGTTGTATGAGCTTTTCAATCCTGCTGCTCAAATGGAAAATTGGGAGGGTTTGTCCTCTATGGGAGGAAATCAAGGAGCATGTGAGTCAGGAAAAGAAATTTGGGAGGTTTAGTAAGTATCCACTCTCTTATTTTTTGGTTGGCAAGAATTTGGCTCTGTTCAGAACTCTGTTAGTGAATTTTTAAAGCTGCTGGCAAAGTCTCAATTCCCTGCACGTCCTCAGCCAGCATCTTGGATATCTTGTAGTGGGGTTATGATGAAGGCAGAGCTATTTCAGGTTAAGCTGTTGTGGCTGCATCTCCAGGTCCAGATCTTCATACCTTTCTTTTTGGTTTAGCCCAGCTCATGGGAAAAAATTGGGCTCTTAATCACAGAATGGTTTGGATTGGAAGGGGCCTTAAATATCATCTTGTTCTGCCTGGTTGTCTGTGGCAAAGTGTTATTTTATGGACTCCTTTGCCTTTGGCTCATTTTGGCCGTGTGTGTTCTGTGAGTTTAACTTTGCTCAGCCTCCACCATGTGTTGGCTCCATGTCAGGGGTTTTTAATCTCCTCCACCTGAGGAAGAACAGGTGGAATGAAGTGGTTGGAGGTGCTGAGGGAGATGCTCCGAGCTGGACACGCAGTTGGACACCCAGGAACCTGCTCAGTGCCTGCCTGAGCCAGGAAGGGCTGCCCAGCCCTAATTCTTTCCGTCAGACACAGGCACAGTGCACAGTGGTGTCTTGTTGGCTCAATTTCCTCCTGCATATCATAACTTGGCCACTTCTGCCTTGCAGCTGGACACAGCATAAATTTATACAGAGGAGGAAAGAACTCAACTCCCGTGGGAGGTCTGAGGCTGTGGATTTTTCTCTTTCTGAACAAATTCCTGGTTTGCAATCCTCTAACCACTGTCCGGTCTTCCCTGAGGGCTCAGCAGAGATGTCTGGACCACAGCCTTGTTTTTCTTGGCTCTTTCCTCAGAGTAATTGAGGAAGTAATATGAGTCTCTGGGGTGTCTGGGAAAGAGAAGCTGGAAGCTGCTATCCTAACTTTCAGTGCTGGTTTTTAGGACTGGTGTGTGCGTGCAAGAATGCTTTGGTACATCTACAGTGGGATTCTTGGGGCGTCCTGTGCAGGGCCAGGAGATGGACTTTGATAATCTTCACGGGTCCCTTCCAGCTCAGGATATTCTGTAATTCCATGATTCTGCTGCTGTGGCTGTTGCCTGTGTGGTCCAACCTCCTCACCTGGGCGTGATGATGGGGGTGCCCATCCTTATTTTCCATCACCTCCCATTGTTCTCATCTGGAATTTGCTCTTCCCCTTGAGTTGGGATATGGGGTTTGCTGACCCATTACATGTAGGGGTGCCTGCAGCAGGATTGTTTCGGGATATCAGGTGATTGTTCCCGGTTGGGCATTTCTCTGGCTATTAATAGGGTGAGCTTTGGTGTTTTGTCCTGCTGGAGCCCAATTTGACACCTTTCTGAAGGACTTTGGCCCTTTGGGCAAGCCAAGGACTTGCTGCTGTAGTTGTGCCACACAGTTTTACTCTCAGTTGTTGATGCAGCACCTTTTGAAATATTCCCATTTAATGGCAATACAAGGCATGGATGAGCTCTTAAATGCCATGGAGAACCTAAGGAATGGAAATGGAGTGGCAGCAGAGCTTAACACTTCTTGGCTTTTGTTCATGTTGAGCTATCTGGGTTTTGTGCACTGACTGATCTGCTTGCTTGGGCTGCTGACATTCATCTCTCTTGACTGTCAAATTCAGTGTAGTGGAAATGTTAATCTGACTGCAGCCACAATGCAAAGAAGGATCTTCAGGTAAAAACACACAGAGAAGCCTCCTAAGGAATCTGTTTAAGTCTGAAGAACAAATCTGTACATGATGCTGATCATGTTTGCTCATGTTGTGCGGTGAAGCCCCATCCCACCAGCCTGTGGAAGCTGGTTTGTGCTGTCTCCTCCTGCACAAGACAACTTCAGGGATCCTCCTTGTTCTTAGTTCATGGAACAAGGCTCCCACTGGGATCGAGGGGGTTTTAATGGTACATATCCTACCACATCTCCAGTCTGGGCTAACCAACATCCCATTGTTTAAACTTGCTAAAGGCCATAGACCTCTCTGAGATACCCATCAAAACTTTGAAGCATGGAGGTGTCCTTTATTGTCCTTTATTTCCAGGCCATACCTGTGTAGGATCTAAGCCATAACCACAATCCTTTGAAGTTTTAAGCAGCTGTCTCATTCTGGCTGGTCCCCTCTCTGTGCTGTCACATCTGCCTGTCAGGTTGTCTCCTGCTGAATTGGGGTTCCATGTTGATACAAGATTTTCTGGTCCCCTTTCAAAACACCTCGTCTCCTTCCCTTTGTCATTTGCATAATATTAAAGCTGTTTCTTTTTTTGGTGGCTTTCCTGGAAGCTTGGACTCTTCTTTGTTGTTCCCTCAAGTCTCACTCTGGGTAAGGCAGACCTGGAGGCAAAGTTGCTGTTGCTTTCTGAATTTTGGTCGTGGAACTTTTCTTTTGTCCATACATTTTTTTTTTTACTGCTTTTTGGATGGCTGGGCTGGAGGACAACGAGTCAGTGCTGTATGCTTGGAACACTACACTAAGTTTGGATATCTAATTATGAAATTAAATTCTTCCAGTCCCAGGACCCATTTGTGCTGCTCTAGCTGGGTGATGCCCGGACCCCCAAGTGGTGCTCCAGCTCTGGTTCTTCTGTCCCAGAGAGGACACAGCCTACAAATCTGTCTCAGTTGCTCTAGATGGAGCCTGAGCACGTTGGGATAAAGCTTTCCCACCCAGGGAAAGCGTGCTGGGCTCATGGTGGCACATTTGATGTGTGTGTGGGATGTTGAGCTTCCAACCTCTGCGCATTTTGTCAGGATTTCTCCCCCTCCCATGTTTGTTGAACAGTGTGCAAAATTCAGCATGTATGATGGGATGATAAGATTTTCCTCTGAAATGGAGTTTTTGTGTATGAACAAAGCTGTGTGGGGATAGTTGGAAGGAAAGCTCATAATACCACCAAAGTCTTTAAAAACTATGAGCCTGAGCCTGCTGTCCTCCCTTCACCTCAATTTCTCAGGTGTGACAAGCTTGAAAGCCAGAAACCTCTCTCTGACTGCACACTAGTCATGACACAGTGAGTATATTTTTGGAAAATGAAGAACAATTGGTGTGTTACTGAAGGAAAAATACAACTGATGCTACTTCGCTGAAGGAAATCCCACTGCTGCCTCTTTTTTTTTTTTTTTTTTT
>VZRO01005365.1:427688-482656 GCA_013397915.1 Daphoenositta chrysoptera | reverse complement strand
TTTTTTTTTTTTCCCCCTGGAAGCTACAGAATTTACTACGCTGTTTATGTGCTGAAAGAAAACGGTGATAAATTAGTCCCTGTAGCCAATCATACTTGTACCACAGAAACAGTTGTATTTATGGAAGTGGTCAAACATGCAGCAGTGTCCAGAGATGTATGGCAATGTTCACCCCAGACCATGGCACTGTGTGATTCATCACGGGACACAGACCAGGCCATAACTTGTGTCCTAATTAGTGTAATGTACCTTGAAATAGCTGTGAAATAAATTCTGCTCCAATGCTTTCAGCCCAAAACCACAGGATCTAATGCAGATTCCATGAAAATAAAAGGGAAAAAAAAAATTATCTAATGTTGTAAAGGCCTTTGGGTGAAGTCTGAAGTACGTATGTCCATATTCATAGAATCACAGAATGGTTTTGGTTTTGGAAGGGACTTTGAAGATGATCCAGTTCCACCACCCCTGCCATGGGCAGGGACACCTTCCGCTGGACCAGGTTGCTCCAAGCCCCATCCAGCCTGGCCTTTGACATTCCCAGGTTGGATGGGGCTTGCTGCAAAATGTAGGTGTCAAGTTTGTGGGCAAAATGTGTGTTAACCTTGCATTGTTCACCCTTTTCCTTCCATGGCAGAGCTTTCCTCTGCCCCACAGGCTCATTCTTCCTCTGTCAACCCAAGCAGGACTGGGATGTGTTTATTGATTAATTAATTAATCAGCCCCACATCTTTGTTTGCACCCTCTTGGTGTGACTCTTTTTAGCACTTGTTAGTTTTAGAGAGAGAGGATGACTGATGATCGTGTTTTGAAGCTCTGTGAGTGTCTTCCAGTTCCTTATCTCTCTTGCAGATGGTATTTAAGTGTGCTGCAAAACATAATTCTCATGTGGGAGTGGATCTCCACATGGACTTGTAGAATTTCTTCTGGTGTTTTGCTGAATGATGCAACCAAAATCAGCTTTTCTTTTTTTTCCTTTTTTTTTTTCTCCTCATGGAGCTTCTGGAGGACTGTCAAGTACTGATGTTACCAATTCATAGAGAAGGAAACTGGCTCCCCAAGGGCTTTTGCTGTGAAGTGCTGTCAAGAAGGACTAAGCTGAGACCTTTGAGCTTTGCTTCCCAGCTGAGATGCCCTCCAAGGGCTTGGGAAAACAAAGTTTCTTAGTTGATGTAGGATGAAATTTCTTTCATTACTTGCTATCTCTCTATCTAGTGTAAAGGCTTTTTTTCTCGTTTTTATTTTTATAAAGAACCTTTATTTTTCAGATCTTTATTAGGACAGATTTTCATTTTTGGGGCTGGTGCTGTGGGTTTATTTTTTTCCTGTCCTCTTTCTGTTCTCCCCTTATCTGGCTTTTTCTCCATAGATCATGAGTATTTGATTTGGGGTGGAAGAGTCAAACCAACACAAATTTATTTGGTCTGTCAAACTTCCTCTTTGTAATATTCTCCTCTGTGTAAAAGATGACACAAAATCAATCTCCTGGTTGGCGTCGTCGTTCCTCCTCCAGCAGCTTTTGCTCAGTGATCGTTATTTTTTGTTTGGCTGCATTTTATTCCTTAATGTGTTTTCAAATACATCATCAGATAACAATTGTTGAGATCCTCCTTCCATTTGAAGGTCTGAGTGGAGATGAGAATTTGTGTGGCCTTTTTCTAACCTTCTGTGATCATGTCATGCTTAGTTTTAGAAGGGATTCCAGGGCAGGGAATTGAGTGCCAGTCAAGAATGAAGGATGAGGATATTATATTGTGGAATGGGACGTGGCTTCCATGATCTTTTTTCAGGCAATACAATTGTGGAAGCTTCTTCCAAATATATTTTACTTTGTGCTCTGATTCTCTCAACTTTTCTCTCCCATCATGCTGCCCTTCTTCCACTTTTTCAGGTTCTCCATCATCTTTGTGAGTGACTGTGAAAGCAGCTGCCTGGTTTTAAGTGAAGTGAACCAAAACACGGATTCTTAAAACTAATGTTCCACTGGTGAAATTATTTTTCTTCCTGAACGCTTTAATTCAGTAGAAGCTCTTTTGTACTATATGTTTTTTTGTCTCAATAGACTTTTTTTAGAGCCTTTATATGTGTAGAATTCTGGATTAGGGGGAAAAAAAGAAGAAAGAAAATAAAAACATATGGACATATTTGAGCTTCTAATCTGAATTGAATGAGCTTTTAATATTTTTTGCAGTCAAAACTTCGCAGGATCTTCTCTTTGCCCTCGCCCACATAATAAAGATGAAATATTAGTTCCATAATCTGAGGAACTAGTCTGTAAAGACTGGGGAAAGTTATTTTTGTTGTGAGAGTGTTGAGGAATCAACTGATGGCAAGGAGTGATGACCAGGAGGACTCAGAGCCAAAGCGAGCCCCAAGAGTGAGAAGACAGAGGGTAGTGATTTAACCTCCACTTGGTTTACTGGCAGGTCATTCTTTGCCCAAAAGTCCACCCTGGTGAAGTTTTAAGTCCAAATTTAGTGAAGGATGTAAACATAAATCTGAATGTGAGTCAGCAGAGTTCAGTGTGCCAGAGAAGGTCAGCCACATCCTGTGTTCATAAAGGTGCAGCCAGGGTTTGAGCGGCAGCTGCTTCAAGGAGAAGGACAGAAATAAAGGCTTCCAGAGTTGGTTTCCAGCCTAAACTTCTCTTTGACTCTGAGTTTGTCTTATTTTAGGGGAGAAAGTCAGGGAGTTCCCACCCCACGAAGTGGATCTGCACAGACTTACCCTGTGCTCAGCAGGAAATTGCAGGTCTCCGGAACACCTCTGATGGCAACTGTGAAATTCCCCTTCTTGCAGTTCTGCCATTAAGCTGTTGAAGAGATTTATTTCTTGAACAGCTATTCTCAGACTGGAATTTTCATTTCTGTAAGTAGGATTGGAAGCTGGGCGGAAAATTTGGCCGTTGGGTTGATGAGGCAGCCGTCAGAAAATTATGAACAAAAAAAGAGATGTTTACTTTAGATGTCTTCTGACGATGTGTGGTAGCTTCTTCCTCTTGCTTTGAGAGAATTTTGCAGTCAAATTATATTTAGCACTTTATTTGTGTCCCATTTGTATTCATTTGTGCCCCACTGATCTTTTTGGTGAATGCTGGTTGCATTTGAATTTGTGGGTCTAAACAGTTTCTTGTGATGGTTTGTTGGGTTTTTGTTTTATTTTGTTTTTCCTTAACATGAAAGGGTGACAGCAGCTCCTCTAAAAAGGCAAGCTAAAATCATATAAGTTACCATTTTTTCAAGATGTCTCAGCTCCTGAGGAGACAAACTGCTCTCCTAAAGGTGTTACAACTCACTTCTGAAACCTCAAGATTTTCTTAAGATGCCTCCCTTCTCCAGCAGTGATTAATTGCTGCTCCTGTAACCCAGTGGATGGAATGGCCTGGTATAAATTCAGACACTTGGAGACCTTTGCTCATCTTTAATCATCTGCTGTCCAGTGCCACAGTGGAATAAATTATTATTGTTATTATAAAACTGCAATTTATATTTGATCAGGCCTCATGGCTAATTTTTTTTATTTTTACTTTTTCTTCCTTGAGGCACAGTAGATTTTTTTATTGTTTGTTTCATTTTTTTTAATGTCTACCAATAGAAATTAAATTAAGAGCTTTTTAATGTCTACCAATACAAATGAAATTAGGAGTATTTGCAGAGGTACTGTAGCCCCAAAGTTACTGCTCATCACAATATGACTGCAGTGATTTCTCTTCAAAATGACCTAGAGCAGAATAACTCTGGGTGTGTTTCCTTCTGCTCTTTAATATTTGATTTCCAGGCACACAGTCCTCCTTTGCCTTCCCCATATCACTTCACTTGATGCATTGGCAAGAGCTGGGTAGAACACACAGGTATTTTGTCCTCATGAGATATTTGGCAGCTCTTTATTGGCTTTCTCAGTGCCGTTCTCCTGATGTGAGCCGAGGATCAGAAGCTGGGTTTATTTTAGGCGACTTATAAGACAAAATATAAGCTGCTTCAGTTCCTTTTCTTCCTCTGTGTGGGCACAGGCTACACTGTGGGAGCCGCTGGAATTATATCTCTTAACAATACAGCCTTTCATCTTTCTCAGACTGCAGTATATATATAATCCGACTGGTTGGTTTATTACATTTTTATTGCTGTCAAATTTTTCCGAAGATTAGACTGGGAGGAAAAATGCCTTCAGAGCGAGATCTATGAAGGTGTGAAATAGCCTCTGAGGAGGGGCACTGGGAGCACCACGGCTTGAGTTATTGCCAGGCAAGCAGTCCAGAGGATGGGAAAACACCCCCTGGAGGTGCTGGTGCCTGGGCGACCTGGCTGGGATGGATCAGCCCGTGCTGGGGGTCACCTTCCCAGATGCAGGTGCTGGCAGAGTGGGTGGGTCCTGCTGGGAGCAGAATTGGCTGTTCCCAGTGAGTCTGTGGGGTTTAAAACATCTTTGAGATGCGTTGCCTATGAAATAGATGAGGTTTCTGTGTGTTACTGGTGATGCCTTGAGAGGCTACCTAGAAACAGAGCCTAGACAGGAATTAGGGAATAAAGGTCGGTATTTATTGGAAAGGCCTTCAAAGGTGCACCCTGGGGAGCCAAGGGCTCCAAGCTGGACCCCAAGAGGGACCCCAAGATGGACAACGAGTCACAAGTTCCCCACACCTTTATAGGTTTGGTCCATTTGCATATCAGCATAAATTCGCCAATTAAAACTTTAGCTAATGATGTCATTTCAGCTTGCCCCCCTTCCAAGATGTTGGTTTACACATTTTTGGGCCCAGGACAGCCTGGGTGCCCTTGGAGAGCAGGCCCAGAGAGGCTTTGTTATGACCAGAGAACAGAAGTCAGCAGGCTACAAGAAACTTCAGAGTTACACACTGGGCAATACAGGACTTGAAAAATATAAGAGTTAAAGCCTAAGGCACCACTGGACTGTAGACTGTGTTCCTTCGTACTGATGGCTTCTGAACGGTTAATTCCAGATATTCCCTTGCTTATCATAGGATTTAATTGCCCTCTCTCTTAGGAGACCTTTACTGGGGCCTTTCAATACCAACAGGAACTCATTAAAAAGTGAGGACAGGTTTTTAGTGGGGTATATATTGATAGGACAAGGGGTAATGTTTTTGAATTAAAGAAAGGTAGATTTAGACTAGAGATTAAGAAGAAATCTTTTATGCTGAGGCTGGTGAGGCCCTGGCACAGGTTGCCCAGAGGTGTGGCCTCCCTATCCCTGGAAGCTCTCAAGGTGACATTGGACAGGGCTCTGAGCAAACTGCTCTGGTTGAGGATGTCCCTGCTCATTGCAGGGGACTGAAACCAGGTGACCTTTAAAGGGCCTTTCCAACCCAACCTATTCTATGATTCTGTGATTTTATTTTGAGGTCTGAATAGGGCTTCTGAAGAAATATAAAGGGTTGGGCAGGTGGTGGTCTTATGGCTGAAATGAAAGTACCAAATGCTGATTGGTGCAATACAGCTCTTGAAATCAAGAGCTGATGCTTATTTTTCACATTTTCAAAGCTTTCCTGATGGACCTGCTATCTTTATCTACATTTTTTCTTTTTTTTTTTTTTCTTAATCTGTGCAGACACACTCCCATTCTGCTTACCAAAGCCCCCATCCTGCAAAGATTGACTTTCTTTTCCCATTTGGAGGAAAGAACGTCTTTTCATAGGCAGTGGGAATGTGGGGAGTAACTGCTGCAGCAGAAGATTTGAAAACTTGTCTCTATAAATGGTAAGGGCAAATTCAGCATTTTGAAAAGAAATAATAATTTTAATGTACATCTTGGTGGAGGCTTGAGCTTCATTTGCGTGGCTGTATGAATGCAAGCAAGAAACCAAGTTATTTCTAAAGAACTCAACAGCCTAGCTTTGCTTTTTTCCCTAGCAAAGCTAAATATATTGTACAGTGTCCAAGACCTCTTTTTCTCTCCACCAGGGAAATTTTTGTTCTTTTTACGTTCCTCCATTTTACCACAGAGGGCTTCCTTTGAATCACCCAAGACCTGATTAATTCCTTATTCCCACACAGATGTGAATCCTGGCTGGATCAGCTCATCCGTTCCTCCATTTTACCACAGAGGGCTTCCTTTGAATCACCCAAGACCTGATTAATTCCTTATTCCCACACAGATGTGAATCCTGGCTGGATCAGCTCATCCTCATATTTTAAGCTAATAATTTGAACTCCATGCAGGTTATCTCATGGGGTTCTTCCAGAGACAATCCTTGCTACGTAAAGAAGTTCCTTTTACTCTTTGTGATTATTAAAAGATCCGGGGCACCATTTGCAAGAGTATGTCCTGAATGCTCTTTAGAAACATATTTTCAAAAACGAAAAAAATTTCCAGCTCTCTGTATTATTTGATCCGTTATCTGTTACCTTCGGTGTAGAAAGTGCCGTGCTGCATTTCAGTGATAACCTTATTATTGCTGTGTATCTGAGGCAGTGTTTAGGTGTCTGTAGTGCCTTTTATTGTGGCATCTCCAGCAGCTTTGCAAGTGTGCTGGAAAGTAGGTCAGTGTTATTCTCGTTTATAAAATAGAGGCTGAGTCTTTAGGTTTCTCTGTAACCAATTTTTTTTGTTGCTCGCAAGTGGTTCTGGCTGTGGAGAAGTTGCTGACTTTTCCTCTTCACTTTGCAGTTCTGAACCTCCCTCTCCTTTCCCAGTGCAGCTACAAAACCACTTCTGGGGTGTTGAGAGAGAGATCTGCCATCATTGCTCATCCCAAACTTCCACGTTGAGCTTTTCTTCCCCCCATAGAATGGTTTGAGTTGGAGAAGACCTTAAGCTCATCTCATTCCAACCCCCAGCCATGAGCAGGGACACCTTCCACTAGACCAGGTTGCTCCAAGCCCCATCCAACCTGGCCTCCAGGGGTTGAGCAGCCAAAAACTCTCTGAGCAACCCTTCCAGTGCCTCACCACTCTCATTTTTGTTCTTTCCTTCCAAAATCCCTTCATCTGTGTCTCCAGGAACGCTAAGCACTGCGCACAGTGGGAAGATGAATGTGAAAATTTATCTCAAATGCAATAATTCAACTTGACCTTTTCTTATGTTTTAGTTTAGCATTTTACAATTTTTTTTTTAACATTTTGCAATACAATTATTATTTAGTTAGCATTTTACAATTATTTTTTAAGTTCTTAGAGTTTTCCGGGAGGGGCTTATCCAAGGGTGGGAACCAAAGAACCAGGGCTGCAGGAGGGCTTGCATCAGTCCGTGCTATTCTCTTACTGAATTCATTGCCTTTAACAAAATGTTCCAAAAATAATATTGGATGGTTTACCCAGAAGCTGCCTGCTTCCCTCACGTTCACATCTTGAAGTGCTCTTGTCATAAAATCATGGAATTGTTTGGGTTGGAAGAGACCTTCAAGATCTTCTCATTCCAACCTCCCTGCCATGGCCAAGGACACCTCCCACCAGACCAGGTCATCCTTTGAGTTGTCTGCTGCTAAATTCAGGTGTTCCCCTATGTCTCTGTACATGAAGTAAACCAGTCATCACCTTTCCTTGGCCATCACAAGTGAAATATTGGAAAATAACATTCTTGTGGCAGGTACCATCCCAGAAGGATCAGTGCTCTTGAATTTCTCTTGGATCCGTGCAGCTTCTGTGATCCCTGAATGTTTTTTAATCCTAATGGATGTGTGTAGGGAGGCTTTGGTTTATTGAAACATGAGGTCTGTGGTGCAGTCTGCACTAGTCTCTTGGAAGAACAACTGGAAAACAGCATTTTGGTTTGTTTGGCATCTGGTTAAGCAAAATACATGGTGTTCTGAGAGGTCCTTGACTAGGCAGACAGAAAGGCTTTGAAGCAATTTGTGGCAGTTTAGGCCCAGTAGAGTAGATTTGGGTCATTGTGTCCCATTTTAAGCTCCTTTTATGCCATTTTGTAGACATTGGATGGCTTTCTGTAAGAGCCATCCACAAGAGCATCTACTTCTGTGGCTCTACTCTCTTTCTGCCCTTTTTCCACCTACTAAATGCTGCAAACCACCCAGTTACCCTGGAAAAGGAATGGGAGGAACGTTTCTAAGGGTCCCATGGTTTTGTTAGATGAAAAGAGATTTTGTTAGATGAAAATGCTCGGGTGAATTTAGGATGTGGATCGTGCAATCAGCCCACCCACCTCACACTGTCTCTGACTCCAAATCTGTCAGCCAGAGAGGATTTATACCTTTGGATACGACCACTCTTCTCTGATGGACTTGGTATGTGATCTAGAGGAGCTACGTGGAAGTCCTTTGGTGTCCGAGCTGCCTTTAAAATGTCACATTTTAGATTGTTTGGCAAAAAACTTGGAGTTGTGATGTTTTCAGTAAAAGACAAAGTCATCCATAGGGCACAGGCTGGAAAACGCTGAGCTGAAGGAATTGGAAATGAAGGGGAAAGCATTGAGTGCTCTCAGTAAATTCTGGTGTGGGCCCCTGTTGCCTGTAAATAACTCTGTGCCACTGCTTGCAGTGAGGTTGGGAAGTTGGGCTCTGAGTGCCTTCCTGAGAAGCAATCTGCTTTATTTTCCAGCCAAAAGATATCAATGTCTAATCCATTTTTGGTCCATTTCTGCTGCTCCTGGAAGCAGTGATGATGTGTTGATTCCCAGAGCGTGTACTTAACTGTGGATTCTACTGATGCATCAAAATGTCCCTGTTAAGCATTAAAATATGCTTTGTTTGGATGTGTGCGTTAAAATCAGTCTTCTCCCCTTTTTTCCCAACATCAAAATGCTTCAGAGAGTTATAAAGTTGCAAGCAGCTACAACTCAGTTCATTAATTAACTGGCAAATAACTAAATCTAGAGGAGTTTGCTTTTCCCTGCTACAGTGTCGTAGTTCTTTTCGAGTGGGGCCTGCCAGCAGCGTGAATAAAGAATTTTCTAGTTATTCCTAACCTGTTTTGTAAATTAATGCAATTAATGAAAATAATAATAATGAAAATAAATAATAGAAGCATCAGACCCTTATGGGTACTACCCACAGTCCTCTCCTTCCATGGTGTGGAGTTACAGACTTGGACAGGAAAAGTTGTCCAGAGTGGTAGATCTCAGCAACAAGTCTAGAAAGGATATTTAATGAATGTAATATTATATGTGTGAAGGTCAGCAGCGCTTCACTGAAAAGAATTCAGATCATGCTGTTTCAAAGGGCTGCAAGAGATGTTGCAAACTACAAGTTAGGATTTATTCTTCTGAAAATAATTATCATCCTTGCAGGCAAGAGAAGGTGCCTGCAGAGAGCTTTGTCCATGGCAAACGTGCTGTTTTAAGGACTCTGCACTCATCTTAAATAACATCATTCCATGCCAAAAGCTACTGCTATTAGGTAGTTCAAAAGTTGATTTTATTTTTGCCTCTTTTTTTAATCAATTAGCAGAATAAAAATGTCACTGCTATATATGGGCTGTAGAAACTTAATGCTACTTTTTGACAGGATGTTCTTGTAAGAGAACACAGCTAAGGAACACAGCTGTGGATGCTGAGCTGCCTGTTGGAAATAGCAGGATTTAGCCTTTGATTATTATTTTTCACCATATTACGTCATTTCTCCCCCAAACTTCAATTCTTCTGTCCTTTGTGTGCTGTAGATTGTCACTGGATTTAAATAGAATCCACTTTGTACTTGGGGAAGGGAGGAGGTTGGGAGTCCCTTTGAGTTGTTTCTTTTTTTTAGAGCAGGGATTTCTGTCAGGAGGGAGGTGGATTTGGCTGAGTATAATATATTATAATTATGATGTATTTGGTTTTTAATTCCCAATACAAAAGGCTTGTTCCTCCTGTTAAACACGTGGGGTTTTGGCAACACAGCCACCTTGGTGTGACAGAATGCAAATAAACCTCGAGGGCGGGTAGTGAGGCTTTACTGCAAACAGATGCTGCCCTCAGCTCCCCAGGATGTTCTCATCCTGTAAAAAATCATGGAATCACAGAATGGTTTGGGTTGGATGAGATCTTAAACACCACCCAGTTCCAACCCCCTGCCATGGGAAGGGACATCTTCTGGTGGACCAGGTTGTTCAAAGCTCCATCCAACCTGGTCTTGGACACTTCCAGGGATGGAGCAGCCACAGCTTCTCTGGGCAACCTCTGCCAGGGCCCCACCACCCTCACATAAAGAAATATAGAATTGCTTTCTAATAACCAATCTAAACCACCCCTCTGTCAGTCTGAAGCCATTCCCTGTGTCCTGTCACTCCATCCCTTGTCCCAAATCCCTCTCCAGCTCTCCTGGAGCCTCTTTAGGCACTGGAAGAGTCTCTAAGATCTCTCTGGATCCTTCTCTTCCCCAGGCTGAACACCCCCAGCTCTCCCAGCCTGGCTCCAGAGCAGAGGGCTCCAGCCCTTGGAGCATCC
The DNA here is from genome assembly GCA_013397915.1 of Daphoenositta chrysoptera. NCBI lineage: Eukaryota > Metazoa > Chordata > Aves > Passeriformes > Daphoenositta > Daphoenositta chrysoptera. The sequence continues at coordinate 472,324 of VZRO01005365.1, read as the reverse complement.
GTGTGGCTTCCTGTGGACTGAAATTTCACTTGTACTGAAAATGTAATCCTGTGTCTGCAGGTGTTCATGTGCCTATGGGGAAGATTTTGTTTCCCACTTGGAAATGAGATGATTTTTGCTGAGGAAGTCAAACTGATGATGGATGGGTTTTCTTGTCCTTGGTACACATTGGCCATGCATCTCTTGAACCCTTCACCTGCTATTCTACCACCCCTTTGGCCTTGTCCCTTTTTTCCTTTTTTATTTTTTTTTTTTATATCTACAAGTAGATAAATATAAAAACGGGAAGTAAGTAAAACAGTTTACTGGAACATAGCCAGCTGTTCTCCACAGCAGAAAGGATTAAAGTGCATCTGGCTCTTAGCCCCTCTATGGTCTGGAAAATGATTCCTTTTATTCCAAAGCAGATACCCTAAATAAGGTGCTTGACTCCCTCAAAGGTTGCAACCAGTGGAACAAAGCAAGAAAAACAAGATTTAAACTACCTGATATGATTCACCTTCTGCTCTTGTAGTCATAGACTAATGTATTTATATTTTTTGTGCTGGGTGGTGAACGAGAGGGGTTATTCTGTGAAATAGTTCTTTGTTAGAAGGAGAAAAATATCTATGAAAGGAATGTGCTAATGCTGTTTCGATGTGGGACGTTTTTATGGCCATCCCACCCCCACCAGGACACACACACACACATGCAGAGCCCTGGTGAACAATGAAAACACTCATTTTTCAGCTTAAAAGTCAAAGCAGCGTTTATTCACTCTTTAGAGAACAAGGAATTTGATGTTCTGGTTTTGGATGTTCCTATTGCATCAGTATCCTTGTTACCCCAGAGATAAAATCCAAGTGAGATTCAGCCTGAGGAAGAGAAATAGAGTTTTCAGTTTGTATGTTTTAGGTGGTGTAACTGGTGCCTTGGTGGGAAAATGATCACAACTCCAGGACACCCATTGCAAGTCAAAATATTTCTGATGCCAGGGAATGTCGCATTCTTTGTGATGCCCGTGAGTGAATGTGGCTCTTGAAATACTTCACAAACCCTACTGCATCAAAGTAGATCTTCCCTCTCTGGGTCCCTGTTGATTAAGAAATATCTCCTGAGGTGGCTCTGGGTGTGTTTTTTACTCACTCATCTGCCCTCCAGGCTGCAGCTGATCTGAAATGTGCAAACTGCTCTCCAGCTGTGGGAGCTCTACATGAGATTCATGTTTTACAGCCAGGCCCTTGTCCTTAACCAGCTGGAGAGGGTTCTCCATCAGCCACGGGGAACCCACTTCAGCTCCCAGCCATGACCTCTCCATAACACCACTGGCCCAAAAAGACAAGAAATAGGATTATTGAGGCCAAGCCTGTGTCCTCTGATTGCCATGACTTTCCAGCTAGGTGGTGCTTGTGGACATCAGCTTTCTCTCAGGGAGCTTCCAGCTTGGGTTCTGCTGCCTGTGGGCAATTTTGTAACCATCAACAGTGATGGTGCCATTTCTGTTCTCACCTGGTGGAGCTGTTGAATGGCCCTTGGGGTAAACCATGTCCAGGGAGAGGCATCTTGAGGTGGAATCATAGAGTCATGGAATCATTAAGATTGGAAAAAACCTTTAAGATTGTCAAAGTCCAGCCTTTGAATGAACACCACCCCGTTGCCCTGACTTCTGCAGTCTTTCTATGTGTTCATTCTTTGACAAAGTTTCTCACACACTTTCTGTAAACATAGTCATGTTTTGTTAACTGTACTCTATTGTTTTTCATTCCTTCTCCAGGGTGGAGAATGTTTGATGGACTGTTCTGTTAACCAATGGGGATTGAAGAGGTGGTAACCTCATCCTCCAATCCATGGTCATTCCTAGAAACAGATATATTTGAAAAGAATAAACAGACAGTCTCTTTCGTGGCTTGGCGGTGATCAGAGAGAATTCGAGTTTGGAGTGCTTCTTTTTGTGTCCTAGAGCGACGCCACCCCGCCCACTAAACCCTATATCAAAGTGCCACATCCAGTCCTTTTTTCCAACACTTCCAGGGATGATGACTCCACTGCTTCTCAGTTCCAATGCTTTCNACCTCATCCTCCAATCCATGGTCATTCCTAGAAACAGATATATTTGAAAAGAATAAACAGACAGTCTCTTTCGTGGCTTGGCGGTGATCAGAGAGAATTCGAGTTTGGAGTGCTTCTTTTTGTGTCCTAGAGCGACGCCACCCCGCCCACTAAACCCTATATCAAAGTGCCACATCCAGTCCTTTTTTCTAACACTTCCAGGGATGATGACTCCACTGCTTCTCAGTTCCAATGCTTTCCCACTCTTTCAGTGAAGAGATTTTCCTTATATCCAGCCTGAACCTCCTCTGGCACAACTTGAGGCCATTCCCCCTTGTCCTGTCACTGGAAGCCTGGGAAAAGAGGCTGACTCCCACTTCACCACGGCCTCCTTTCAGGCAGTTGTAGAGAGCAGTAAGGTCTCCCTTGAGCCTCCTTTCCAATTTAGACACCAGCAAGACAATGGTCATTGCTGGAGGACAACATCATGAACTCCTAGTATTGTTCAAGTCAAAATAGGAAGAAGTAGTATGTCTGATTGACTGGGTGCACTTTATTTTATGGTTTGGTTGTTGTTTCCCTGAGCATGAATTGGCAGGATTTCTCTTTAAGTCCTATTTGAACTTGGTTATCCTCAATTGCTTCCTCTAAAAATTTCTCAGAGCTCATATCATGATCCATTATTTGTGAGCGCTTCACTGCCGGTAGCAGTTATCTGAAAATGGAAACATTTTGCCTGGAAATGTGAGGGATGCTGCACACTCGTGTTGCCTGGCTGGACAGACAGGAATTGCAGTTCTAGGTTGCTCTTGACCTCGTGGTAGGATGTGCCTTGCTGTTTACTGAACCTGGGGGCTGCTATGAATGATCCTGCAAGTAAATGAATTTGGGAGAGTGTTGCAGAAGGCAGGGTGGCAGGAAGGTTTCCAGAGCAAGGCAGCAGCCCTTGGTGGTGTGTTTGCTCAGACATTTTGTCCTTGCCTTGCTTTTGTCATTGGCTTGTTTGGTGTGTGTTTTTATTTTACTCAGGGTTCATTGAAGGCTCTGCTGGAAGAGCCCCTTCAGCCATAACCTTTAGAACTGCCACGTGAAGTACGGTGGCAGTCAGAAAAGCCACTCTCTGCAAGTGACACGGTGGCACACTGTTGAGGATTTCATCCCTCTCCCTTCTCTTTTTGTGCAATGAAAATCTGAATTCGATTTGTGATTCCCCCACTCCTTTCTACGACATCAGTTCTCCACATCCACCCTGAGGTCTTGGTGGTTCTTCCCATGAAGTTCCAGGCAAAGCATCTGGAACTTCCCATCTCCTCTGTGGCATTCACGTTTTTCCTGCCTTTTTTTCAAAGGAAAAATTAATTTCACTGACTCGGAGGAAGAGGATGCACTTGGTAAATGTGTTTTGCATGTCCTAACTCTCAGTCACACATGTCCAGTGGCACTGGCATCCAACCAGCCCTAAATCCTGCAAAACTCACCTTGGCAGAGCAACCCTCCCATCACCTTGACATGTTTATCAGTTCATCTCTAATTAAAGTTTGACTGTGCTTCATCTGCATCACTCCTGGCCAGGGGGAGTAGGACATCTTTCCATTGTCCAGTTTAGGCCATGATGCTCAGGACAGGCAGCTCCTGCTCCTGCTGCTGAAGGTGTTGGAGGCTGGAGCTGAGCTGGTGAAGCCCTCGGGAGTAGCAGGAATTATTCATGACAGGATCTCTCTGTCCTTGTCCCCTGCAGCTCTGTAATAGATTGGTTTAGGTGTTATAATTGCATTACACCTCCCTCCCCCTTCCATTTCCCTCTCTGCTCCTTCCACCCTTCTTCAGTGTTTAATTTATGCAAGTTCTGCTGCAAAGGAAACTCAATTTAAAAAAAAAAAAGAAAAAAAAAAAGAAGAAAAATAAGAAAGGATAGAAACAGGAAGGGAATCCCATTGCTCTTTGCATCATTCCCACCCCTGTTTTGAGAAAGGATGGAAAAGCTTGCAGGTAACCTTGCAGTTTTTAGCTGCAAAGCAGAGTTCTCTAAAGGCAGCCAGTGAATGGGGTAGGAAGAGAGCTGGGATATTCCCTTGCTCTGGGGGAGCATCCCAGGTGATCAAGGATGAGGGGGAGTGGGGAGCAGAGGATCTGATTAACCTGTGCTCAAACCATTAACCAAGTATGTTCAGTGTGAAAGTTACCAAATTATTTATTTATATTTGCAGGCATTTTATTTGTTATATATTATATGTAGAGTATCATAGAGTGGTTTGGGTTGGAATGGACCTTAAAGACCATCTAATTCCAGCCCCCTGCCATGGGCAGAGGTGCCACTCACTAAATTAGGTTGCTCAGAACCTCACCCAGCCTGTCCTTGAACACTTGAAGGGATGAGGCATCCACAACCTCTCTGGGCAGTAACATCACTTGCTTTGTTTCTTCTGTCTCATCAGCAGGTTTTTAATTAATATGGAAGAGATCCTAAATAATGCTTTTATCTATTTTTTTTTTTCTTCCCCACTCCCCATCTGTCAAACTAAAACTTGTGAAAGCTTCAGGCCATGAAAAACACCCTGAAGATTGGGATAGTAGCCGGGCCAGGGATGGGAGTTACCTCTCTAATCACTTCTTTTCCACCTCCAATCCTTTGCATGTTGGTCCAGCACCTTTAAGAAAATTCTGCTGCAGCATGTTTATTATTTAACTCAGAATAGTCTTTAATAATCTCTATCATTTTATATTTATGGGCTATGCTTTATCTGGCAGCATCCTGTAACTCACGTATCACATACAGAAACGGTGATTCTGCCAAGGAAAAAAACAACACACCAAAAATTGGATTTTCTTTTTAATTGAGGTGTCTAACCTTAATTACAGCAGGCTGTTGGTCCAGCAAACTTTTTGCTTGAGGAAGAAATCCATCGACAGCATTTTCACCTCATTGAAAGACATAAAAATGAAACCCTGGATATTTTGTTCTTGTTTGCTAATGCAGAGAAATAACAACTTGGAGTATGAATAATGTAAAAGGCATGCAGTAGTTTGTGGGAGACGTGAGTCAGTTCTGCTTGCTGAAGCAGGCTGGAAGTTCACCCAGAAAGAAGCACCTCTTGCTATGAATGAATGAAGGAAAATGTGTTTGGATGTTATTTTTAATAACAGACGTGACATTTTTGAGCTCCTGGATGGCCATGTGGGAATCCAAGGCGTGTGCAGAGAGAGAGAGACCGTGAAATATGGAGTTATTCAGTAGTAAAAAGTAGTAGTAGAGGTGGTTTGAAGTTCTGGAGATGTTTCTATGGAAGTGAAATAGGGACATTTTGCCTTTTTTGATTATATGCCCACTACTGCATCTTCCCACCAAACCAAGTGGGTTGGTTGTTTGGATTTTTTTCCTGAGCAACCAGGGACATGATACATAGAAAGGCTGATAGTTTTATAAATCACGAGTTTATTGAGTGTGGCTAAAACTTGTGAATTTTTCAGGGACAAAGGGGAAAGAGGGATGGCGCAGTGACAACCAGGGGAGCCTGGAGGTTTATACTTTTTCCTTTCCTTTCCTTTCCTTTCCTTTCCTTTCCTTTCCTTTCCTTTCCTTTCCTTTCCTTTCCTTTCCTTTCCTTTCCTTTCCTTTCCTTTCCTTTCCATCAAAATCCCTTGATTTGGGCATTTCTGGTCTAGAGTGTTCGATCCAAGTCAGAGCCTTTCTACAGATTTAAACCACTCACTTTAGCTGAGCATTTAACTTCCACAGTGGGGTTTTGTGAGCATCATAGGATGGTAAAACTACTAATTTCTATATGCATATGCCTAATTATTTGAGCTCCTGCAATTAATTTAGTTTTGAATGAAATGTTGTTGCACACAAGGCATTGGTTGGTGGCATCTTCATGATCAGAGTTACCATTAAATCCCCTTTTCCTTCCTCTGCTCTGTAACCTGGTTGGTGGCTGTGGGGTGGAGACAGACAATGTCTGTAGGGCCAAGTGGGAGAGTAGATAAATATCGTCAGGGGGATTTCATCCTGCTTTTATTTTCTGTTTCCCTTTCTCTTCCTTTCTTCTTTTCCCCCATGGGAAGCCAAATCTGGATGGAGAAGGCTGTGCACTTAGAGGCTGTTGGTTTAAGTGACATCAGATGGAGCCATGTGTTGCACTTCCCTCAAGTAACAAGCCACAGGACAAGAGGGAAAAGCCTTGAGTTGAGCCAGGGGACGTTTAGATTGGATATTAGGAAAAAATTCTCCATGAAAAGGATTGGAAGAGGCTTCTCAGGGAAGGGATGGAGTCACCATCCCTGGAGGAATTTAAAAGATAGGTAGATGTGGCACATGGGGACGTGGTTTAGTGCTGGCTGTGGAAGTGCTGGGTTAATGGTTGGCTTGATGATCCTAAAGGTCTTTTCCAACCGAAACGATTCCATTGTTTATCTTTCCTGCTGTGGTGATGCATGGAGGATAAGTGGGGTGAAGAGGAGGGATTGGGGAATCCTGTTGTGAGAAGGAATTCTGTAGGACTGGTGTTAATGGATGAGTCACCTGATGGGGATGTCAAAACCACTGCAGTCATTTACTTAGTGCAGGGTGAGCTGATGAAAGGTGAGTGGAAGGTACCAGGTGTCAGAGAAGCCAGAATTTGTAGTGGAGTCTGAGCTGAAAATTGCATGGTTTTGGTTGCTATGGGTTGGGTTTTTCAACCTTCCCCTAATGGTCTTCCCCATCTGGAGATTGCTGAGGAAAGAGAAATAAAAACAGATTTTGCAGTTTTTTTTTTTGGTCTACAAGAAAAAAAACCCAAAACCACAACAAAAACCAAACCAAAACACCAAAGAAACCCTTCCCCAGCCAATCAGCAAAAAAAAAAAACAAAAAAAAACCCAACAAAAAAAAATCTTCTTGTAGCCAATAATAATTCCCAGTGGTTTCTGCAGACTGTAGGCTACCACATTTAATAGGGAAAATGTGTTACAACCCACACATGGTAATCATGTGCTTCCTCATGCTAGAGACATAATCAAGCATAAAATTACACGGAAATGTGGGTTCAGGAAAAGAAAAAAGGTGATGGTGGCATGTTGGAACAAGGAGACAATAAATTGCCAGAAGAGAAAAGGTGTGTGTGCACCTTCAGCAATGGACATGAAAACCAGTAGGACAAATTGCAGGAGGAATGAATGGATTCAGTCATTTTTGGTACTCTTGCATGGACATGGACATTTCTTTGGGAGGTACCATGAGGTCACATAAATGAGTTAAAAGGCAACAAATGGGAATTTGACAACTTTCTGGTGTTCTAGAAGAGAACAAACTAAACTCTCTGTTTTAAATTTATGAAATTCTGGAGTTAAAATGCCTGGGCTAACTTCTCTGGAGCAAAGGACATTGGGCTGCACGTAGCTAAAATGGCACTTAAATAATTTGTTAAATGTCCATGTCTTAAGAATCAAAAGTGGTGATCTTGTGTGCATGGCCCATATCATCACTTGCAGGTAAATGTAACAGAGATTAATAATAACATTTTTCTTATTAGCTTCCTATTAAGGTGGGTGAATCTGAACTTGAGCAATTTGCAGCACAGCAGATCTGAGCAGTCATCATTTGCACATTAATAGCTGAAACCAAAGCTGGGGTGAATGCAGATTGGTGGATTTCATTTCGTTTTTTAATCATATCTCTGCTGGTTTCTGTTGTTATAGTCTTTCAGTTTGGTTTTTTTTTCTTTGTGTCCAATTCTTTGTAGCTCCATTTTGCCATATATATTTTTAATAGGCGACTTGGGGATCCCAGGTGCTGCACAAACATAGGAGAAAAAATAAAACCAGCTTCCATGTGGAATTATTCATTTCAGATGGTTGAGGAATGTTTTAAAGGGTGCTTATATGTTAAATATTTTGGTGTAGCAAGAGAGGAAGGGATAGGTTGGAAAATAGCTCTGCAAGAGGAGAATATTGTCCTGTAAGGGATTGTGGAGCAAGTGGAAGAACAGCAGTGTCAAATCTCAGGATAAGGGAAAAATTCCATGAATGTGTGAAGCAGGAGGTGGGTCAGGAGAAGAGTTAAAGGAACAGGGCTAAGCTTTTGGACGTGGTTGAACCTGAACTTTCTCGTTTTACCTTTGAGCTGCTGTGTTTTACACCTGTTGCTGCCTGTGGTGGATCAGCCTCTGCAAACAGCCAAGCACCCACCCAGCTGCTCGTTCCCCCTTCCCAGCTGGATGAGAGGGAAAAAATAGGATAAGAGAGCCCATGGGTCAAGATATAGACAGGGAGATCACTGACAAATGACCCTCGTGGGCAAAACAGACTTGACTCTCACAATTAATTAAGAGGAAAATTAATTTATTGCAAATTAAAATACATTAGGGTAGTGAGAAATAAAGATGAAATTAAACCCACACATTCCCTCCATACCCCAGACTTTTTCCCATCATGAAGAAACTCACGAGCTGTTTCAAGCCATGACCTAAAATAAATTCTGTCTTTCCAAATTTTCTAAGTTTCTGTAAATGTAAATCTCCCATTCTAATATTTTGTTTTGGTTTTTTTATTTTCTTTTTTTTTCCCTTCCAAGTGCTGTATTTACTTCACTACATAATGTTAATGGTCTTATGTATTCTTGCATTAAATATATTTGTTTGTAGTTCTGCTTTCCTGGAATAAACACCCTCCTAGGTGAGATACCAAGAATATTTTAAACTTCCATTATCAAACAAAATTTTGTGCAAAGACAAGAAATATGCATGTTTGTAATACAATAATTTAGGTGGAGCAGCACTAATGCAAAGTTGAACACTGTTGTTTCTTTGCATTCTACTTCTAAATTAAAAAAAAAAGGATCAAACAGCGAAAAAAGCATAAACAAACAAAAAAATCCTTTTAATATTTAATAGAGAAGAGTAAGGCTGTGATGTATTTGTATAATTTAAACACTTCGACAGAGATAGAAACAACGATGGAATGTAAATAGCTCCTGGGGAGGAGGATGATTCCTTTTTTAAGGACTTCAGACAGCAAAGCTGGGATGTTGGTGACACTGCTGTGGATCCCAACCACTGGCTCAAGACAAGCCTCCAGATGAGAGGTTACTGCTCCAAGGAGCACGGCTTGGAAACTCTGAGAACCTCAGTGCCAAAGGAGAATTTTTTCCTGGGTTTCTGTGACCTAAGCTCATAATTTTCTGCTGAACATCAGTTTTCCACGTCAGTTTTCTTCGGTGCTGCTTTCTTTCGGGAGCTTCAGTTTTTGCATGCCAAGGGAGCAGGTCCTAAGAATCATGGAATGGTTTGGGTTGGAAGGGACCTTAAAGATCATCCAGTTCCACCCCCTGCCATGGGCAGGGACACCTTCCACTGTCCCAGGTTGCTCCAAGCCCCATCCAACCCGGCCTTGGACACTTCCAGGGATGGGGCAGCTACAGCTTCTCTGGGCACCCTGTGCCAGGGCCTCCCCACCCTCACAGGGAAGAATTTCTCCCTAATATCCAATCCAACCCTTCCCTTTGTCAGTTTGAAGCCATTCCCCCTTGTCCAATGGCTCCATAAAGTTGTCCAAAGTCCTTCCCCATCTCTCTTGTAGGCCCTGTTTTCTCTGGATTCTCTTTTGGTGCTTTGTTAGTATTTCTTCAAACTTGGTAGTAGCATTGGACAGAGGCAGACTATTCCAATGCCTAATCCATCCCTGTAGGACTGTTTTGGAAACTTGTCCCACCTCTTGTATTGGCTTGCATGTAACTATAGCCTGTTCCTCTCTGGTTGATGAGTTTTTAAACTCTGGCACACATTGGTTTTCTTTGGTCACTCAAGAGGATGCTTTGCCTCACAGGTTTCATGTTGTCAGTGTGACGTGGTCCTGTGGATGAAAACATTTCCTGAGGTTCAATAAAACACAGTTTCCATGAATCCACACTGATTTGAATATCTAATAACTGTTTGTCATGGCTGAGGTTTCCAGCAGTTGAAGAACCAATGCATTGAGCTGTCCTTTCCTTGCTGGAGAGAAAGGAAGTGTTAAATTGCCCATTGCAGCCCAAAATTAAATAATTCTTCTTTAATAATTGAGTCCAGCATCAGCTGTTTCTTCTTCTTTTTCATTTTTCCTTTCATGTTTTTTCCTCTTCTTCTCCCGGATTTGTTGTTAGGCTGGCAGGCCATTAATGAGAACAGTATTACCTGCTTTACCCTTTCGCTTTGATTCCACGTTAGCTTTTCTTCTGGAATTCCCTTGATTCTTTCCAAATGGTGTCACAAATCAGCCCTAATGAGCCAAATCGCTGCTTGCCCTCCTCTTTCACAGCGTTTGGTGCTTGTGTTACCCAGGCTGGCTGGATTTAATCACATCTGAGCTGCTATTTTTGGACTTTCCTGAGCAGCCGATGGGGTGGACATTAATTTCCACTGACTTTCAGTGAAATTTTGTGTCTGAATGCTTTTCAAATATTTTCCAAAGGTGGAAATAATTTACAAACATAGATGATTTATCTGAATTGTTCCTGAGTTCAGTCTCCTGTCCTGTACCAGCTCCATTGTGAAAATTGATTCTCGCCTCCACCTTTTTTCTCTTGGTTATTTGGGTTATTTTTTTGGCTGTAGATTTCTTGTATCATTTTTTGTGGTTCCATGGGCGGGGATTTTTGTGGATTTTTTCTCTGGGTGATTGTTTTGTTTTTTTTTTTCCCCAAGTACATATGCAAACATAAGGTTTTGGAGTGTTTTATACAGTTCTTTACCCCACGTAGGAAAGGTTTCCATCTTCCCTAGCTGAGAATTGTGGATATCCAGGAAGGGATACCTTTGAAATTCCTACATGTTGTTATTTTTATCATCTCTTACACCCTTCTATTTTTATAATTAAATGCCTTTTTAAAACAGACCTTTTAAAGCCAGCAAGGTTCTAGACCTAATTTTTCTTTAATAATTTTTGAGGTTGTTTTTTTTTTAAGTGAACGAGTCATGATTACCCAAGCAGCCACTAATTTTCAGTTCTTTGATCAATTCCTGTATATCAAGATGAGGTCTATCACAAAATTCCCTGGAGTGAAGAACAGTCTTTCTGAGGTAGGAAACTTGTCAGCTGTAATGTTTAATAATTCCAGGGGTGTTTTAGCCCTGACAGCAGGAGGCTTCAAGCAGATGCCAGTTAGACTGAAGTCCCTCAAGAAAACATTTTTCTTTGCACTTCATAGGCAAGTGCTGGTCTTTGGTGTGTTTGTCAGTGGTGTGGAAGTGCTGTCATGTGTGGGTTGGGATTCTCTTGCTCTGCTGGTCACTCTTGAAGAAGTTGAAATACAGAAAAATCATGTCCTGAGTATGCAAAGGCCTCTACAGGTTTTCAGGCAGAATCATTGAATGGTTTGGGTTGGAAAGGACCTTAAGGACCATCTTATCCAACCCCCCACCATGGGCAGGAACACCTGTTTTGATGGTATCCATCCACATGTGGTTATCAAAGCTTCCCTCATGGAAAGACTGAATATTTCGACCACCAAATGATCTTTGAGGGGCCGATGGGTGAAATAACTCAGTCCTGTCTGAAAGGTTGGCATGATGTACTGAATCAACCCTTTTTATTAAGTTCTTTCCTTTCCTCATGGTTGTACTGAGCTGTCATGAAGTTTACATCCCTGTCTTCTTCACTGGCTGAAAAGGTCCTGGTTGATTTAGTCATGAAATGCATCAAAGAATTATTCAAACGCTTTTAATTTTTACTTCATTAAGTAAAAAGTTTGACAGGTTTCTGCAAAGGTTGGCAAATGTGGTTTTTGTGGGTTCTCCCATGGGTAAAACAGAATGAGAGGCTGGCTTGGACTGTGATAGTCGAGAGTTCTGACAGATTTAGAAAAGGAAGAAGCTCTCTTGGGACCACAGCTTGAAATTACAGATTGGTGTTCACTCTCTCTAGAGGATTTTAGGTTGAGGTTGATGGTCCTTATCTTTATTTGGAATTCTCGTGCCTCTGTTTGGTTCATTACAAACTTGTTTTAGAGAGGATCAAATACCATGGAATTACATACTGAGACTCTCTTGACAAATCTAAGTATTTTAAAGAGATTTTAGAAAGTGTCACATTTTTTGGTTTTTTCAAAAGCTAATTCACTTACAGAATTTAAATTCATGTAAGTGTGTATGTTGTAATTTTCATGGAATCACAAAATGGTTTGGGTTGGATGGGATCCTAAAGATCCTCTAATCCCAACCCCCACTTTCCATGGGCAGGGGCACCTTTCACTAGACCAGGTTGTTCCAAGCCTCATCCAACCTGGCCTTGAACACTTCCAGGAATGGAGCATGAATTTAAAATACAGAGATTGACATACATACAAAACTGAAATATTTTTTTTGCTGAAGGAGAAACTTGTGTGTGCAGAACTCCTGGGGAAGAGCTGGAGAATGAAATGCCTGAAAACTCGTCAGGTCTTTTCCGTGCAGGAAATGCAACTTTCCAACTGTTCAGGTTTTGCAAAGTAAAGTCTGCCTTGAGTTACCAGGTCCTGGGAGTTCTTCAAGTTTAATTTATCTGTGTCGTTGTCATTGGCAGGGGGTTTCTCCCTCTCTGCTCCACTCTTGTGAGACCCCCTGGAGTAATCTATTCCAGGTCCGAGTTCCCAACATGAGAAAGACTTGGACTTGTTGACGTGAGTCCAGAGGAGAACACAAAGATGCTCCAAGGGCTGGAGCCCCTCTGCTCTGGAGAACACCTGGGAGAGCTGGGGGTGTCCAACCTGGAGAAGGGAAGGCTCCAGGGAGACCTTAGAGCCCCTCCAGTGCCTAAAGCATCTCCGAGAGAGGTGGGAGAGGGACTTCAGACAGGGCCCGGAGTACCAGGACAAGGGCAAATGACTTCAAACTCACAGAGGGAAGATTTAGATTGGATATTAGAAAGAAATTCTGTATTTCTTTTTGTGAGGGTGCTGAGGCCCTGGCACAGGGTGCCCAGAGAAGCTGTGGCTACCCCATCCCTGGGAGTGTCCAAGGCCAGGTTGGACGGGGCTTGGAGCAACCTGAGGTAGTGGAAGGTGTCCCTGCCCATGGCAGGGAGGGCAGGGCTAGATTTCCAACCCAAACCATCCTGGTTTTGGGGTTTTGTTGATTTTTGTTTCCTTGTTTCTTTTTCGTTTTGTGGGTTTTGTAGTTTTTAATAACTTTTGAGCCTTCAACTTGCAGAACCATCAGCTGAGCTTGAAGAGTCTTCTGTGTATCCATCAGGCACTGTTAGCTCTTGTACCTGTTTTTTTTGGTAATTAAATAAGCACTGAAGGAAGGCTGTGCACACTCTTGCAAACCACTGGCTGTAACACACAGAATATCTTGTATTCTCTCTTGGACCAGCATGCAAAGAAATACCTTGAGGGTTTATATTTGTTCTCTTTATTCCTTTATATTTATAAATATATACATGACTGGGAAGACAGAAAGAAAAAGGAGTTTTGCCAGGGAGTGAGCTAAATCACAGAGTAACAATACCAGGGAGGAACACGAGCAGAAGCAGCAAGGGTCAGCCTGCCTTAATGAAATTACACCGTTTGAGGTTGTTATTTTAAGAGCTTTTCCATCTCGCTGTACCTGAGCACCAGTGCCATGCTGTTAAATCCGGGAGGCTGAATTGCTTCAGTGTGCTCTGGGACAATGTCCTGATGCAGGAGGGAGGCTGTAATGGTGCAGGTTAACTCATACCAGCAGCTGCTGTAATGTTTGACAGCTCAAGTGCTGTTCCCTGTGCTCTTCCTTCTCTTGCACGGGGGAATATCAGGAACAGGGGGTCTGTGGTGGGGGTGTGCTGATTATTGCCATGTTTAAACAGTGGCTGCTGTGCATCTGGGCATGAACCAGTGTGTGCCCAGGTGGCCAAGAAGGCCAAGGGCATCCTGGATTGTATGAAAAATGGTGTGGCCAGCAGGACCAGGGCAGTGATTGTCCCTCGGTGCTGGCCACTGGTGAGGACACGCGTCGAATGCTGCGTTCAGTTCTGGGCCACTTATTTCAAGAAAGACATTGAGGGGCTGGAGAGTTTCCAGAGAATGGAACACAGCTGGGAAAGGCTCCAAAGAATAATTCCTATAAGGAACAGCTGAGGGAACTGGGGGGGCTAAGCCTGGAGTAAAGGAAGGTCAAGATGATCTTCCTGCTCTCTACAACTCCCTGACAGGAGGATGCATCCAGATGGGTGTTGGTCTCTTCTCTCAGGGAACAAGGGATGAGAGGAAATGGCCTCAAGCTGCACCAGGGAGGTTCAGGTTGGACATCAGGAGGAATTTCTTCATGGAAAGGGTTGTCAAGTATTGGAAGGGGCTGCCCAGGAAAGTGGTGGAGTCACCATCGCTGGAGGTATCCAAGAAATAACAGGACATGGCACTCAGTGCTCTGGTCTGGTTGACAAGGTGGAGATTAGTCAAAGATGAGACTTGATGATTAACTTAGAGGTCCTTTCCAACCTAAATGATTCTGTGGATTATGTTGTCCGTAAAGTGATTAGTAAAACTTGCTGATATTTTCTTCCTCCCCCCACCTTTTATTTTTTTTTTCTCTGCGTAAGTGATGGTTCCAAACAAGTGCACTTGGATTTGGTTGCCATGGCGTGTGCCTGAAGTCTGGTGCAGCTCCTAGAAAGCACAGCCTTGGCTTTAAGAACGGATATCACAGCTGAGATCATGGACTGCTGATTACTGTCCTCATCTGCCTGAAGCATCTCTGGGAGCAGGATGCTCTCCTGAGGATACGGGGCACTCCGTGATGGGATGAAGGAGAGCTCCGTGCCTTTCTGAGGGAAGCCAACACGTGGAGACATCTCTGTCGCTGTGCAATGCCTTCCTCAAGATAAATGCCATGGGAAGCCGGCAACGCTGGACAAATTTGCTCTGCCATATGCTTGTGGAGGAGTGTTTTTCTGAAGCTTTTATGTATGACTGGTAATCATAGATTTGGTTTAGAGAGACGTTTCTGAAAGTGTGAAGGGAAAGGAAGGGCAGCATGGTAATTTGAATTAATTGTAGTGTTTATCAAGTCAACATCCAGTGGAGACCAAATCATTATATAGTCTCTTATTTCGCTTGTAAAAAGCATAATAACTGAGTAATGAATCCAAGGTCAGATTGAAAAAAAGGGATACACCTCCGACATCTAAAACATTTTAAGTTCTTATCTCATAATACATGAAAAAGCTTTGGAAGCAGACCATTGTGGGGTGGGTTTTGCTTGTTTGCTTGTTTTTCCCTTTTAATCTGCAAATAGATATGTGGAGATGGTTCTTTGTGCTGCACAGAGCTGAGAACAGCCAGCAAAGACAAAAATTCTGGTCTAGCACATGCATGAGGAAAAATTCCCTCAGTGAAAGGGCTGCCAAGCCTTGGAAGAGGCTGCCCAGGGCAGTGGTGGAGTCACCATCCCTGCATGGATTTAAAAGATGTATAGATGTGGCACTTAGGCACATGGGTTAGTGGTGATCTCGGCAGTGCTGGGGGAAGGGTTGGACCCGATGATCTTAGAGGGCTTTTCCAACCCAAAAAATTCTGTGATTCTGTGATTGTTGTGGCAGGAATTCATGTTTTAAGACCTTTGGCTGCCGTACTGGAGGCAGGGAGAAGAACAAAGATGCAGAGCCTCGAGCAAGAAATCTGAGAGCCATGACCTGGACCTTCACCCCCTGGTTTGAGGGGATCAAATCCAGAGGTACCAAACAGTGCCTGGATGCATATCCTGAAACAAAAGGGTTGAGTTGCTGGTGTTCAGTCACATCCTTCTCCGAAAGTCCGGCCAGGGCTGATGGGATAATTGGCAGTTTAAAGGATTGCTCTGTTTCCCTCTGCTCCATCACCTCCAGGACCACAGCAAACAGAAAGTCAGTCAGCACATCATGTACACATAAGCTGCTCCCTCCTCCTTGGGGAGCTGAGCTCTGTCAGTCTGGCTGTTGGAAAATGGAATGTACGGATTCAGGAGCAGGAAACTGAGAACTTTTTTGGCTGTTCTGAAATAATAAAGTGGATATTTTACCCTTTTGACACATGATGAAGTGTCTTTTGGTATCTAGAGACAGCACTGTCATGGGACTAGGCTGTTAATTTATTATGTGAATGATGGTGGTATCAGGCTGTGCTTATCTGAGCTAAGCCTATTTTAATGATCAAAATCTTGAACTTAAAATTTAGGGAAAAATTTTGGGCTAAATGAAGCAAAGGGACAATCTCTCTTTTGTATAGAATTTGTAGAATCAACATTAATTAATTGGAGTTGCAGTAATTACCCACTGATTAAAGTCCGTTGGGTTTTGGTGGCTTATTTTGTTGGTTTTTTATTTTTCTTTTTTTTTCCTTTTATTTTTTTTCTTCTCCTAAATAACTTAATTATATATTCCATGAGGGTTTAAAACCAACAAATAAAAATAAGACAGGTGGAGAGCCTTTGGTTTCCACCTCATCAAAAAGAAACGTAAGTTTTGGTGACAGAAGATCTGTAAATATTTTATAGAATTCAGCCGGGAATCCATCTGGACCAGATTTCTTTTTTTAGCCTTTCATTCTTTTATAATTTGTCTTAATTTTATCTGCAGAGACTGGCTATCTCAACTTCTTGAATCGAGTATTTGAAAATGGATTTTTAAAATGTTTCCTTGCCAAATAGTGGTCTGTAAGAGGCAGGTGTTTCCTTTGAGCAATTTAAAGTGGGACCGCCCCTCCCCTGCTGGGGCTGCACATCCTCTGTTTTTGCACTGAAACAATTTATTCTGAGAGATCTGCAATGTGTACAGTGCCTGGGAAAATTTAATTGATGCAGTAGTTTATGATACCTACTTGAAATAACAGCAGTACCTTCTGATTTTTGTGGGCATGTGATCATTAGGGGCCAGATTCTCACATCTTTCATGGACAACATTTAATCCTTGGATTAAGGCAGCACAAAGAATGAGGCACTGCTCAATTTGAATATTTCTGGTCTCGTTGTGGAACCCATTAAGCACAACTCCCTGCACCCTCCCAGTGCTCCCATGATCTTAATTGTCTGAATTGTTTGTGGTTTTATTTGACCTTAAACTATTTCATTTATGCTCCAGTTGCAGTGTTTTTATTTTCCTCTTAATAGTGAAATTGGGGTTTGATTTGAAAGGTACAACACTTAAGCTTTTCTATCCTCTTTAAATTTAAAGGCGGTTTTCATTTTTGCATAGCTGATGTGTCTTTTGAGCATTCTTTTTTTCAAGTTAAATGTGACTTAATCTGGTTATTTACCAAGGGGAATACAAATAATGGAATGGTTGGATTGGAGGGGACCTTAAAACTCATCCAGTTCCAACTCCCCTGCCACAGAAAGGAACACCTTCCACTGGACCAGGTTGCTCAGAGCTCTGTCCAACCTGGCCTTGGACACTTCCAGGGGTGGAGCATCCCCAGCTTTTCAGGGCACCCTGTGCCAGGGCCTCACCACCCTCACAGGGAAGAATTTCTTCCTAACATCCAATCTAAAACTTGCCTTCTTTCAGTTTGAAGCCATTCCTCCTTTGTCCTGTCACCACGTGTCCTTGTAAAAATGTTGAAGAGGAGCCATGAGCTTGTGAGTGGTTTTGGAAACAGAGAGATGTCCTCAGAGTTTCTGTGATGCATCTTCAGAAGAGCTTTATGTGCTCAGGGACTCAGCAGCCACCACATCCCCTCCCCTCAGGCTCTTCTAGACCCCTCAGATCCTCCAGTGAGATAAGAGGGGAAGCAAAAACCTGTGGAAAGGATAAAACCCCCTCCAACTTTTGTCCAATAATTTTTTCCCAGGGCTTCTTTCATTGCCTTTGTCACTTTATTTTTTGGGGAGTGGTGGTGGTGAAAAATCTCCTCAGTTCACCTTTTATTTTCTGGACATTTCTCTTCCTGCATAAGCTGTTCCATGCTTTTCTCCTCATCCTTGAATTTTCAGTTTCATTTTCCCCATCAAAACACTTTTTTGCTGTCACTGGCACCTTGCAGCTGTATTTTCCATGGATTATTTTGTGTCTGTGCAGGTTTGGATGGCTTCCCAAAGCTTTCAATGTAACACAAGCAAAGGGTGCAATGGAACATTTGAAATACAAGTTCTTTTGGTCCATGTCCCAACTCCATTACAGAGGTCCCCTTCCTTTTATGTTTTATTTATTTCCAGAATGGCACTTTCTTCAGGCTGAAAAAGGTTTCTGAGGCAAAAAATACCGGTTAAAAACCTGGCTGATGGCTACAAAGGGCAAGGGGAGACAATTCTCAAATTTGGATCCTATTGTTTATGTAGAGTCAAGTCACTAAAAACACCCACCAAACAGTAAAATAATGGGACCAGTGAGATTAGACAAGCTTGGATAGAGAATATAAAAAAATCGAGTGTGGGAGTCTGTATTTCTACTCAATACTGCACCTCTGTGTAATGATGTTGGAATGGGAATTCCTGTGTGATGGAAGTTCTGTGGGCATTGCTGTCACCAGCTGAGAGCAGAACAGAGTCTGTCTCTCACCTCACCTTAGTGGGACCTAAATATTTTTATACTTTATAACCACGTTAATTCATGCTCATCCCTAACAGGGATACAAAACATGACATAATTACAATATTTCTGTGCAGAGCAGTAAAATGTAGCACAATGCAGATGCATCTTCTGCACACTCTTCATCAGATGTGAACTTGGCACCTGTTAGTTCCTCATGCCCATCCCTGACTTTAGACTCCAAGATGTGTTTACCTTCATAAATGCACTGATGGATTTAGATTTGATTTGCCTGGACACAGAGGGGTGCTCAGCCAGGAGCCTTTGGTGTGTGACAGGCCTCTGTCAATGCTCTTGCTTTCTCCTTTCTCCTTTCTTTCCTCTCTTGGGTGATGGAGATGTGGTTTTCTTTAAACCTGGCTCTTAGGGCTGGATCTAATGTTTATAGGTCTAATTTATTGGGGCTGAGTGGAGCCATCCTCACCATGGCCATGGAGAGAGGCAAGACAGAGCAGCTGACCAGAAGTGGTGAATTTCAAGTAGCCTGGCAGCTCTTGAACCGTCTGGTTTTGTGCTTTCCTGAAGGATTTCATTCTAGAATTGTCACAGGAAGAGACAAACTGGGTCAGGACGGGTGTGTCCATGCAAAATGAACCAAATCCAGGCTGTTTTGTGAAAAACATGAGAAAAGAACAAACAAGGCAAGGCTTCTCCCACTGTTTTCCCATGTTCCTTCAGTCAGAGGTGGTACATTTAATACCACACAATGTATTTTTGTCCTTCCTTCCTTCCTTTCTTCTTTCTTTCCTTCCTTCCTTCCTTTTTTGTCTCCTCCTGGATTTGCTTCATTGCCCCGCAGGTCTTGCACTGGAAAACAGAGGGGAAGGTTTCCCTTTTCCAGGTGACCCAGGAATCCATGGGGTGTTATTTTATGGGCTTTTCCCACACTCTAACATTCTTTTCCCAGTCTGATGAGACGTTACATTTTTAGTTCTTCTACTGTACTAGGCAAAAAGTGGTAGATTGGATAAAGCATTGAAAAGACTACTGAAAATCATACATTTAGAGATACATTTTAAGAGATTTTTTTAATCTGTTGTATGTTTGTGCTTCCCAGGAGCTGCAAACTTCCTCCACTCCCTCTCTCTACTGAAAAGTAGGTCTTTTGACTTGCTCTCCACTCTTCACTGGCTGTACTGACTTAAGTCTCTCCCAGTAGCTATGGGTGCACACTGAGAAGTGAGGGTTGGCCTCTTCTCCCAGGTAACAAGTGATAGAAAAAGAGCAAATAACCTTAAATTGTTCTAAGGGAGGTTTAGATTAGCTGTTAAGAAAAAAATTAATAACTAAAAGGCTTGTCAAGCGTTGAAAGTGTTTTCCCAGAGAAGTGATGGAGTCACCATTCCTGGAGGAATTTAAAAGATGTGTAAAGGTGGCACCTGGGGAAGTGATTTAGTGGTAGCCTTGGCAGTGTCTGGTCAGAGTCAATGATCTTAAAGGTCTTTTCCAACCCAAAAATTTCTATGGTTTAGGTGCCTTAATTTGCAGCTGGTTCCCACTCTTCTGCCAGCCCAGAAGGCTGTGCATCACCAGTCAGGTCTTCCAGCCCCACCCAAGCCTCACAGGACGTCTGAGATGGCATTTGGCACCCACATTTCCACAAATGCACCCCGCACTGTGCGTCCTGCCTTCACCAGGACCTTACATACAGTTCACAGTGTAAAAAATACAACCCCCTTCTTGGTGGAAAAAAAATTCCATCTTCATTTTTAAGGGCAGCTCTTCTCCCCCGTGCAGGGTTTGCCACTCAGCTGTTTTGCCTTGGCTCGCTGAGGGCTTGGCATTCCTCTCGCATGAATCACACTCTGGAGCTGAGCTGCTTTTCCTCCCTGATATTTGCTCTTGGTTCCCTTTGGTGCCGTCATGTGCTACACGAGCTCATCAGCAGGAAGGAGGTGTCCTCCAACGCCTGGTGAACTGGGAAATGGGCTGAAATGGGTCTTTTTAGGGTCTCGTCATAACTGGTTGGAGGCTGTGTCACAGCAGGCCTGACCAACATGCTTTTCTCAGCATGAGAATGGATGTACCCCAAAATATCTGTCATTAGGGTGAAAGAATGATGGGAAGGGGATGAATTTAGCTCTCCACAGGCTGCCTCGGGCTGGTAGCTGTCTCTGCCATCTCCTTGGCAAACGCTTTGTGAGCAGATCTGGTCTGGAGAAGACGAGCTCCTCTGACAGCACATATTTGCACGTCCCGATGCTCTGTGTTCGCTGTCTTGTCCTCCTGGCCTGTAAAGCCTTCAAACGAGGTGAAATCTCTTTCCTCCTGCTGTGCTAATCCTGTGCTCTCCAACCATGCTCTGCTGCAGGCAGGAGACGTGGCAGGAGGCTCTGCTCCATCGTGGAGCATCCCCGGCTAATGAGGGCTGGTTGTTGGAGTGTTTTCCGAGGATTTGTTGCTGTGTTTTTCTGCTGTGTCCTTCTGGTGAACGTCTGTGGTGAAAAACATCTCTGCTGCTCGTTCCTCTTCAGTCCATGTTAATATTCATCCCGTTGCCTTGTTGCAAGAAATCCCAGCGATTCCTTGCTTCCCTGTGACTTGGCTTCTACTGTGGAGCGCTCCTTACTTTAAAAACATTTTTTTTTTAATGTTTTTTTATATGAGGAGGGGAAAAGTTGAAATAAAGATAATCACGGTGCTCACTTTCCCTCCTGGCTTAGGGAGATGGTGTTGTGGTTTAAAAACACAGGCAGAAACTCTTGTGAGCAGCAGATTGGTGGGATATTAAGAACAACTTGAAATAATTAAGGGATCAGCCATGTTCTCTCTCAGTGTGGGGTTGTGGCAAAAGTGAACGTGTTGGAAAATTGACCATGGTTGGTTTTCCTTAAATATGTACGATGGCGGGTTCACTAGAAGTTTTTTAGAAAATTCACTTTAATCTGGCTGGAAAATTGTCTCACAGCCACTGCTGACTCTGGGCTGTGATTCATGAGAATTTCTTCACCAAGAGGGTGGTTGGGCTCTGAAACGGGCTGCTGAGGGAGGTGGTGTAGTCACCAACCATGGAAGTGTTCAAAAGGCTTGTGGAAGTGGCCCTTGGGGGTTTGGTCACTGTGACTGTGCTGGTGCTGGGTTCGTGTTTGGACTCAATGATCTCAGAAGTCTTTTCCAACCTGAAAGATTCCATGATTCTGTGACCTGCCGAGTTAGATTTACACTGGACTTAACTGGCTTCCATCTTCTCCCATGGTCTCGGTAGGAAACCTGAAATGAAGATACCAAGATGTTTTGTGTTTCTTGACGACTCACAAGCAAAGGTAGAAGTAGATTCTTTATTTCCCACTGTGCTGTGTGTCCTCACCAGACCATGCTGCTTCTTATTTATCCTTCTGCAAGATTTATTTATTATGTGGCTGGTGGTGAACAATGGTGTAGGTGAGAGCATATTCTGATTGCATGTGTTGAATAACAATGTTTTTGCTTTGGGAAGTGGAAATGAGTTCTGTTTGGTGATGGGGGAGCAGGATCCTGGGATTTAGGGATCTGTTACTTCATTAATTCACCCATTTTGCCCTGCATCTTCCTCCCCTAAGCAATTGCAGCTCTGTCTATCAAGATGTTCCCGTGGACTCAGAATTTGTTGCCATCCTCAGATACATTTTTCATTATTCTGTAGAAATCCAATATAAATTTATAAATGCCATTTCTAATTTTGTTAAGCTGACCTAGTGTGGTGCAGTTGGTCTCTGTCCATTCGTGCGTGTACATCTTTTATAATTAATAAGTTTACTCTAACGTCAGAGTAGCAAACTAGACACAAGTTCCCTCTTTCCTGTGTTCCTCCTCCCTGTTTTTTATTACAGCAAATAGACATTAATATTCATCTTTTGTAACCAGTGAAAAGGCAGATGAAACCTGGATTTTGAACTGACTGGAAATTTAATTTTGCTGTTCACTGAAATATGTAATACTTCTGTGTTTGTCTAGCATATGGATAGATTAAGACTGTTCTACATGCAAGGTTCACAAAAAGTAGACAGCATGGCACAAAACAGCAAATAGAAGAAGGCAATACAGGTAAAAAATAGAAAGAAAACCCTTGAGGTAGGAGCAACAGAGTTTTGGAGCATTCGTATTCAGGCAATTCAGGTTTGAAGCTGTCTAGATCATCTTCTGCAGGAGCCAGAAGAAATGTTTAACTGCTGTATTAATGTCAGTTTAAAAAATAGGAAGGGTGACATCACATCTTGATCAAAATGAGCTCAGAGTGACCTGGCCCTAAGTCATGTAAGCCCTGCCATGATACAGCCTGGAACAGCAGAAAACATTACACACCTCAGTGCCCAAAAGATCTTTGGTCTCCCAAAGACTCAGGAGTCTCCTTTTCTCTTGATCTGAATTCCTCAGTATCAGAGAAGCCTGATTGCTTCTCCAGGAATAAAGATATTTTTGCATCCCAAGGGCTGGCCTTGCTTGTGCCATCACTCTGTCATTCATCACCCTCAGCTGCTGCTTTAGGGAACCAAACTGTCTCAGAGTGTGCCACCTCGTGCTTTGGGGGTGGAAGGCATCCATCTTTCCATGGCATCTGTGATCCTTTTGATTGAAGACTTTCTCTAGCAGGTAGTTTTGCTCTCCAGAAGTTTACACAGCTTAAATAGGGGGAGTAGGGTGGGGAGGGTCTATGAATCTGAGACTCCCAAGGTAAACAAAACATATCCAGCCCTTCTTCTTGGCATTTGCCTAAGGCCAGCCTGTCTCTGGTGCCTCCTAGCAGGATTTGAAGCCTGTCTTCTGTTCTCATGTGAGAAGACGTGCAGTCAGGTAGATGTGGAAGAAGAGTCTGTTTATTGAAGTGGCAGCTGGGACTGACATGAAAGGAGAACAGCAAGCTTCCAGATTGCTTTCCTTGCCTCTGTTCTTCGTGTCTGATGTGCAGGCATTGGTGTAACATGAAATGTGTACAGATGACTTGCATCCATCCCTTCCTACCTCAGTTGCTTGTGGTTTCCTTCTCTGTGACATTTCATGTCAGTCCATCAATCTGAAGCCTTCTGACATCAACAGGAGGTCCCGGGTGGAGGCGTCCAGAGTTTAGTAGGGTTGGAGGTGCCTTTTGATGGACAGGAAAGGGTCTTTTCTACCTGATGGCTGCTGCTACAGCTGCAGATCTTGGGGATGACTGAGTGACGAACGAAGGGGATAGACAGGAGCTGTTCCTGTTGGCTTTTCATGGTGTTGCTGAGCTGGATGAAAAATGAGATTGAACACAGGGTGCAATCAGATGTGCTGAGAACAGCCAGGGCTCTTGGTGTCGTCGCAATTAGAGGCCCAGTGAACCAGCTGCCTCTGTTTGTGGCTCAGTGTGTATCTCCATAAAATGTCATGGATGTCTTATCTCGCTGTCCCTGGCTTCGCAACCTGTCCTGATCCTATCTGTTCCCGGGACAAAATGCTCTGCTGCTGGAGATATCTACAGTGGCAGCTATTTGTGGGAAAGAGAAACCAAATCCATTAGGAAGCGATCAGGTGCTTTCCTCAAACAAGGACTTTGACGAGGAAGAACGCAAAAAGAGAATTTTTGTCATTGTTTTTTAGCAGATCTCGAGAAGAGCGGGAGCAGCTCATTTCTGAGATAATCTCTGCTGGTTTTACTTTGCTCCTTCTCCACGATGCCTCTGGGCCGTGGGTGTTCGCTTTGGTCGGTTGTGCACTTCAGGGGAGGAGGGGAGACAAGAGCACAGCTCGGGGGGTTGAGTCAGGCTGTTCAGAGTCATCGGTGATATCAGGCCACTCAAGCACCACAGAAGTGTCTCTAGAAGCTTCTGGAAGTCTGTTTAATTTGTACAAGATTATGGATATAATGCCCCTAGGGGTTTTATTGTTGTTTTTGTTGTCGTATTTTGTGTCTTGTCAACCTAGGCTAGACAGTGAGGTCCTCAGGCTGTGGGGACAGGGATGACTTCACTCTCCAAGGACCTTCCATCAGCTTTAGAGCTCAGCTGGGAAGCGAAGTGTGAGGAAATATCTGTACTGCTGCACCCTCAGTCCTGTTGCAGGCAGGGAATTGCTCCCGACCACCCTCCTGCCAGGCATTTCTGCAGCTCCTGAGCACTGCTCTCCTCTTCCTTGCCTGCCCAAAGCCACCCAGGGACATGACGTTAGTATTACAAACTACACAAAAGATCCAGAAGGGAATAAATTACCTCAAAGGCCCAGGGTGACAAAGAAGAAAGTCGTCCCCTCTGGCTACTCTGATTGACCCCTGATAGTTGTGTTATGAGGCACTCGGGGATTTGTGCAATGACACCGACTTGATGCTAAAACCATTGAGTGAAAACCCAACAAAACAAAACAAGGTGATTCAACAACAGAGCTCGTACATTAATTCAGTCTCTGGGAAAAAGAGAAAAGGGACAATTTTGCAGGTAATTCCAGGTTTACTGAGTTGTGGTTTTAATAATTGAGAGAAAACCTAAGAAAAGAAGCTGAAAACCAGCATGTCTGGGATACGAGTGACAGAGTCAACCCTATGCAGAAGGCTTTGCAAATATGCCCTTTGATCTCATGACTTGGAAAAAATTTCATATTAACCGAGTTAGTCCTGGCTGAAGATTTCTCTGGTCATTGCAGGGGGTTTTGTTCTAGATGACCTTTGAAAGGTCCCTTCCAACCCAAATTGTTCTATGAGTCTCTGGTACTCTGCCAGCAGGAGAGCTCTGCATCTGTCTGTCAATTTTACAGGCAGGGAGGTGGGACAGCTGTATGGAAAACAAGGAAATGTTGAGTATCCTTCCTTGTGGTTCCTGTGTAAACAAATCTCCCAGCGAGAAATGAAAGGAGGTCAATCTGTTTAGTTCATCCGAGGGGAGGTTGAAAGGCAAAAGAGAGATCAAAGAGCAAAGTTTAAGATTTGAGAAGACAGAACTCTTCTAACAGAGTGGCTGGGACTGATCCTTCATTAACTGGAGCCTCAAGGAGGCTCTTATGGAAAGAGGTGACCTGGGCTGACCAGAGGCTGTAGGGGTTGATGCATAAAGATGATTTATGTGAAATGATCTGCAAGCTCTTTATGAAAGTCAAGCTGGTTGGTCAAAGGATTTTATCTGGGTGAAAATTCTCAGAAAAATATATCTCAGGTGGGTCATCCAATAGTGGAGGTGTCATCATCATCAGTGAGTTCTGCAGCCCCCGGTGAAGGCACTTCTCCATCAGCGAGGCAGTGGCAGAGCTGGGAACAGAGCACCTGGACAGGATGGAGAGGGGGGGCTGTGTGAACCCAAAGAAGTTCAACAAGGCCAAGTGCAAGTTCCTGCACCTGTGTCAGGGCAATCCCAACCCCAAGCACAGGCTGGGCAGAGAATGGACTGAGAGCAGCCCTGAGGAGAAGGACTCGGGGCTGTTGGTGCATGAGAAGCTCAACGTGACCCAAAAGTTGTGCTCTGGCAGCCCAAAAAGCCAACCCTGTCCTGGGCCACATCCAGAGCAGGGTGGGCAGCAGGTGAGGGAGGGGATCCTGCCCCTCTGCTCTGCTCTGGTGAGGCTCCACCTGGAGCTCTGGGGCCCCCAACATAAGAAGGATGTGGAGCTGCCTGAGTGAGTCCAGAGAAACCCATGAAGGGGATCAGAGAGGTGGAGCACCTCTGCTCTGGACACAGGCTGGGAGAGCTGAGGTTGTTCAGCCTGGAGAGGAGAAGGCTCCAGGGAGAGCTCAGAGCCCCTTCCAGTGCCTAAAGGGGCCCCAGGAAAGCTGGAGAGGGACTTTGGACAAGGACATGAAGTGACCGGATAAGGAGTAATGGGTTCAAACTAAAAGAGAGCTGGCTTAGATTTGATATTAGGAGGAAATTCTATATTAGGAGGGTGGTGAGGCCCCAGCACAGGCTGCCCAGAGAAGCTGTGGCTGCCCCATCCTTGCAGGTGTCCACGGCCAGGCTGGATTGGGCTTGGAGCCACTCCTCTGAGTTTGGTGGCATAGGCAAACTTGCTGAGGATGGACTCTGCCCCAGCATCCAGATCATCAATGAAGACGTTAAACAGGGCTGGGCCCAGTACTGGCTGGTTTTGTCACCTCCAGGTGCAAGAAGATATTTCTCCATGTTGCCTGTTCCCAGAGGTGCTCCATCCTTCCTCACAGGCTCTCCCAATGTCTCAGATCATCCTTCCAGCTTTGGTTTAGAGCTAGTCCCTTGTCTGGCCCCACAGGAGTGAAAAGAATGTTTTCTTCCCTGTCTTCTTGCAGCAGCCTTGCAGAATTGAAGGATTAAGTCTTCCCATCAATCTTCCCTTCTATAGGAAAAGCAATCCCATTTACTCAATCTTTCCTATCAGGTTATGTTTTCTTGACCTGTTGTCATTCTCCGAGTTCCCTCCAGACTCTCTTCAGTCTCTGACAAAATCTTTGCTGGAGCTCGTTGCCTACAGCTGAGGACTCTGCAGTGCGGGGTCAGGCAAAAGGTTTGCTTCCCTTGTCGAGAAGATTGTAATCCTATTTACACATCCCGTGATGATGCCTGCCACTGTTACAGGAAATGTCACTGCAGATCCCTGTTCAGCTTGAAGTCTGTGGCATCCATCCATCCTTCTCTGCAGCACTGGCCAGCAGCTCCCCATCCTCTGTTGGTGCTCTTGTTTGCTCCTTCTAAATTCGAGCCCCTGCAGTTGACCTGGATTATGCAGCGCCTTATTTTCTTTGTTGCACATCACTTCTGGTTTGTTAAGATTGTTCTGGAGGCTGGAGCTGTTATCTAACTCCCCTGCTGGGTCCTGTGTGTGCATTTGATGTGGATAATTCCTGTTCCATCACCCAGCTCACTGCTCAAAATGCACATGGGGAGAGCAGAGCTTGGTGGGCACCACAGAGATTGTTCTCTGGTTATGGGAACAGTACACTGGGAGCATTTAATGGCTTTAAACTGAAAGAGAGCAGGTTTAGATTAGGTATTAGAAGGAAATTGTTCCCTGTGAGGGTGGTGAGGCCCTGGCACAGGTTGTCCAGAAAAGCTGTGGCTGCCCCAGCCCTGGAAGTGTTCAAGGCCAGCTTGGATGAGGCTTGGAGCAACCTGGGATAGTTGAAAGTGTCCCTGCTCATGGCAAAGGGTTGGAACCAGAGGATTTTTAGGGCCCTTCCAACAGAAACCATTATATGATTCTATGATTTTTCTAATTTAAAAGAGAAAAAAAAAATCCCTGCACCTCCAATCCATTTCTTTGGCCATGCAAACATGAGAGCATAACAGGATAATATCCGCTGTTTCTCTGCTAACTTCACTGCCTGCTAACTTCTATGAAGAGTTTCAGGTTGGTTTGATATGACTTCTTGCTGGCTGAAAAGTGGTTGTCATTCTGGTTTTCACCATCACATACTTTCAGTGGCTTTATTCCAGTGTTTTTACAGGAAATGGGAAAAAAACCACTGGTGGGTTTGCAATTTTCTTACTCATCTTTTCTCCACCTGTTTAGTAAATAGGCACAGTAAGGGTCCTCCAGTCTGCCAAGAGGGCCCTGAATGGCTCTGATGCTGCTTCAGGTATCACAGGAGGAAAACTGCAGAATCCCAGTGGTAGGAAAGAAGCACTGGAGGTCACCTTGTCCAACCCCTCCTCAGAGCAGGGTCACCCTAGAGCAGGTTTCTCAGGCACATGATCAGTCAGGGCTTGGATATCACCAAGGAAGGGGACTCCACACATCTCTGTGCAGCCTGTGATGATGTTTGATGACTCACCATAAAAAAACCCCACAAAATAAGCAAAAAAGCCACTCCAACCCAAAAACAAACAGTTGGTTTTTTTTTTTCTTTTCGAAGTGGAATTTCCTGTATTTCAATCCCTCTTGCCTCTTGTCCTGTCACTGAACAGCACCAGGAAGAGTCTGGCTCCATCATGTTTGCTTCTTTCCATCAGATATTTATACACCTTAATACCCCCACATCCTTCTCCTCTTCAGGGTGAACAGTCCCAGCTCCCTCAGCCTCTCCTCCTAAGGGAGGTGCTCCCATCCCTTAACCATCCTTATGGTCCCTCACTGGATTCTCTCCAATATGTCTGTGTCTCTTCTCCTTTCCCATTTTACTTCAGTGTTGTCTGGAAAAGAAATGTTGCAGCTCATGTCTTTCTCAGCCAAATTCAACTTTAAATACAAACCACTTGTCTGAAGTGCTGCTGTGGTTTAGCTCCAGCTGGCAAATAAGCTCCCCACAGCCACTCCCTCGCCAGCCCCAGCAGGTTGGTGGAAATTAGGTGGATGAGTAAAAGTGAGAAAACTTGTGGGTTGAGATAAGAACAGTTTAATGATTGAGATTTAATTGTATAATAATAATAATAAACCTATTTCTGCTGAAATCTCACCTTTCATTCCCACCACTAATGCTGCCCACCCAAGTATGTCTAAATGGAGACTGATGGGTGTAGAACTCTTAAATAATTTTGCCTGCTTGGTTTTACCTGCCAATATCTTTCCCAGTCCAAGAAATATGGACCAACTCTTTCCTTGAGATCCTACCTCCTACTGTTCTAGTCATGGCATGGTTGGCTCCTACAGGATATACAAAGCAAGAAGTAGTTGAATTCATTAAAATACAAATTCATGCCCCTGGCAGGATAGTTGTCCTTTTAGTCTGGCTGGGATGTGGTTATTCTTTTATTTGTATTTTAGGTGATGAGCTGTGATGAAATCTTTTTTTCTTCTTTCCTTTTCTTTTTCTTTTTTTCCACCCTGTGTCTAGTATGTTGGGAAATGCTTGTTCCAATTTGTACAAACTGCCTTCACAGTAAATTGGACAAGTCTCCCCGAGGAGCAGTAGACAAAAGAGTTGAGAAGTGCCATGGGGATGGGGAGGGAAATGCTTTTATTGCCAATCAAATTAAAGGCATTTAGATCTGCTCTTAAATTTTCCTGTAAATATACTACTGTAGGGTAAGAATGTGGCTCCAGAGCTGTGTGAATAAGGGATATTTCAATAGCTTGGTAGGATGAAGTGGGAGGTGGCTGCTGCTAAAAAGGTTGGTTAAGCTACAACCAAATATTTCATTTTCAATTTTTTCTATTTTTCCTCCCTTACAAGGAGAAAAAGCTTTAAAATGGAAACACGTCCTGAAAATGATAAATCAACATGAAACACTTGGAGTGCTCTAAAAGCCCTCCTTCTTTGCCCCTTTCACACCACTCTGTTGGAGAAAAAATAGACACATTCACTGTTTGCCAAAACAACACTTGCCCAGTTGTAATCAAGTCATTTTACAACGGTGTAGAATTTCACTCCATGTTTGTTGTCTGTGGCCTTGGGGAAGTCGTGACGGGAAATGTTTCCACTTGCTTATCTCTAAAGAGAGAGGGTGGGTAAGGAATAATCTCTGTACAGAGGCTGTTTCCAAGCTGTTTGTTTGTCCCACATCCCTGCTTGCAGTGGTCTTAAACTGTGGGAGATAAAGAAAACAAGATAATTCCTTATCTCTGCCCAGAGACTTTCCTGTAACCATCTTCCATGTGCCCGTATTTTCCCAAGTGAGAGTTTTGCTGGATCTTGGGTTGCATTTTGTGATGAAGGTTGTGTTGGTAGTTCTGAGCTCACCCGAGATCTGGGAGAGCTGAGGTTGATTCCCAGGTCCATCAGCACCTCCTCAACTGAATCTTCAGCTGCTTCTTGTAATGTTGTGTGGTTGTGATCAAGAATTTCCATCAAGACACCAGAGAATCAGAGAATGGTTTGGGTTGGAAGGAACCTTAAGAATAATTTCATTCCAACCCTCTGCCATAGGCAGGAACACCTTCCACTAGATCAGGTTGCTCCAAGCCCCATCCAACCTGGCTTTGAACACTTCCAGGGATGGAAGAGTCACAGTTTCTCCGGGAAACCTGTGCCAGGGGACTCACCACCCTCTAAACACAGAATTTCTTCCAAATATCCAATCTAAACCTACCCTTCTTGTTCAAAGCCATTACCCTTTGTCCTATCACTCCATGCCCTGTCCACCTCTCTTGCAACCCTCATGAGCTACTGGAAGTTGCTCTAAGGTCTCCTGGGAGAGAGTACAATTGTAGGGTGTTTTTCCATGGAGCTCATGGTTGTACAGTTTTACACAGCTGACACGATGGATTGTTTTCCTTTTGAGTGTCTCCCAAACCCTTGGTTTACAAGTTTTCTCCTTGGTTCCTCTTGTTTGCACACTCCAGTGCACACCCTCACCCTCTCTCTGGCTGCTCAGGCTCTCACAGGTTGCCTTCCCTAAGTTTGGGCTGAAGGCTGTTTCCCTAAAATGAAGGATTTCTGGCCCGGGGGCACCTGCAGCTTCAGGTGCCAGCTGTGTGTGCACGTGGTACACCGAGGCTGGCTGGGGAAGCTGCACTCTGGATTTTCTCCACTTTTGATGGATTTAGCTCCCAACCATTGCTCTCTCAAGGCGGTTGTACTTTCATCCTCTTTCATGTGTCTGGCCCAATTAAGGGAGGATGGTGAGTGATTTCTTTTGGTTCTGGAGCTTCGCTGTCTGGTGAATCTCAGCGCTGATTTTTTTGCTTGGTTTTGATACTCTGAAAGAAAAAAAAGGGAGAATGAAGTAGAACAGGTGCCTGAGGCCATCAGGCTGTTCCCAGTACAGCACAGAACTGGGATTTTCTGGTGCTTTGCTTTCCATGGAGGACAAACCAAAGGAATGGCTGCAAGTGTCAGTGCATCCCAAAAGAGACTTTACCCCTTTCCTGAGATATCTATCAATGAGGACATCATGTGACACGTGGTCATGTGCCACAGAAAGTGGAGGCCATTCCCAGCTTTTTGCATGTCAGAGGGAAAATGGCTGGTCCAGAACGTGAGAAATTTGAATATCCAAGCCCAGAGTGAAGCATCACAGCTCACGTCATCCAGCCTAACACCCCAACATCTTTCTCAGTACAGGAAAGACATGGACCTGTTGGAGCAGGACCAGAGGAGGTCACTAAAAGGATCAGAGAGATGAACCAGCTCTGCTGTGAAGAAAGGCTGTGCAGATGGGCTTGTTCAGCCTGGAGAAGAGAAGGCTCTGGGGAGTCCTTAATGAAAGTGGCCTCTCAATACTTAATATAAGAAATACGAAGACAGACATTTTAGCAGCACATGTACTGATAGGACAATGGTTTTAAACTAAAAAAAGAGTAGATACAGAATAGGTATAATGAAGAATTTTATTTTACGGTAAGGTGAGTAAAAAAACTGGACCAGGATGCTCCATCACTGGAAACATTTCAGGTCAGGGAGGTTGGACTAGATGACTTTTAAAGGTCTCTGCCAACCCAAACTGTTTTGATTCTGCCATCACAGCAAAGGTGTTGCAATTCTTGTTGGATTGTAACCTTTTTGTGGCAGAAACACCTGTTTTATAGTGGTTTTTTCCTAGCCTTGGTGTAAGAAAGCAGAAGCTGGGTTTGTCCTGTATAATTTCCCAGCTCATACAGCACCTTTACCTCTCCTCTTCCTTTGCTGCCATCATCTCCATGCCTTAGAGTTGAACTATTTTGATACCAAAGCCCTGGGACACTGTTGAAATGCTGGAGGATGTCTGGGTGAGGCATTTCTGTGGATAAGGAGACGGGAAGGAGGAGGAAGTTGTCTTCCTCTGACTGCTGCATTTATTTCATTCTGCTGCTGCTACCTCAGGCCTTGCAGATTTTTTTTTTTACTTTTCTTTTTTTTTTTTTTGAATCAGCAAGGCAAAATAACTCTGGCTTCAGTGTTTCTACTGGAGGCCCAGGAGCTTGTAGCAGCAAACTGTCTCTTTTGAGAGATCATCAGGACTGCAGTGTGATGGATTGACTCCAGCCAGCTGTGTACTGGTAATGTTCCAGAAGACAGCATTACCTTTTTTTGATCGAGTGCTTAAGACTTTGCCTTCCAGCTCAGGATCTCAAAGCACTTTGTGAACAGGGAGGAATTAAAAGTTGCCCTTTATCAGTGGAGAAAATAAGACACGGGGAGGTCAAATGACTTGCTTGCCCTCAACATCATTTGTAGTCCAGAAGACCTGGATTTTAGTGCTTTTAATTTTTTTGCAGGTGGGCATCCTGAAGTTTGGAGATTGCCCTGCATCTTTTATTTGCCTTTTCAGTCCTCTTTTTTTTCATAGACTACTGGGGTTTAACTGACTTTTAACGGGGCTGTGCCTGTTTTTTTCTCTGTTTTTTAGGTTCGAAGTGCAATCCCGCATCCATCACTATCCAGAAAATGTCTTATGGATCCATTGATGGGAGTGGATTTGGGAGCAGGAACCCATTTGGAGGCCCTTCGAGACAAGGCTATCAACCTCTCGGTGAAGTATTGATCCCTTGCTGTAATTTATTCCACCTGACTCCCTGAGGGCTGAGGTTTGACTTGCTCAGGTTCAGTGCAGCTGCTGTGTAAATATCACACCCTCACCAGGGGTCATTTCTGACACTGATTTTCAAAGGTGAAACCCAAACTTGTTCAGCTTGATTTGTGTGATTTAGGCACAGCATCTCCCTGTGCTCAGGATTTGAGGCTGCAGCATGGGAGAGAAACACTAATGAGGGCTTTGGAGGAATTTTGGGGGACCAGAAGGAGAAATGCAGGATATTCTCTAAATTGGCTTGTGTCTTTTCTCACCTCCCCATCACCTTTACAAGAAGTTTGTCTCAGTGGTTGTTCTAGGGCTGGCTGGTGGTGGGAGTGGATGAGAAGATGTACAAAATGCAGTGGGCTTTGCTTTCCTAGAGAATAACTTTGCTGTGGAAGCTGCTTCAATCTGAGAAACGTGCTTGGATGTGGCAAACAGGATCAAAACCTCACTCAGGAAATGCTCAAACCATAAACAGTGGCTTACAAATGGCCATGGATTCTTCCTTTGGGTCATTTTTTTTAAGCAGAGACCAGACCTGCTGTAGGGCTGATCTGGGCTTATCTAGTTTGGCTTTCAGCCAGTCTTTTTATCTGGAATTTATCCTTCATTTTGTTCCTGGGTCTGGCTTGCTCTTGTAACATGGCAAAGGGCTCTTTTTTCCTTTTTTCACCAGGGAAGAACATCACCCCTCTCTCCACTTGCCTTTGATTTCGACTGGGCCATTCATTAACACAACGTGATTTGGTGTTCATGTTTTGAGGGCTGCAACTGTTCTTTGGGAAGCATTTCTTTATTTTGTAAATAGCTGTTCTCCCTGGGTGGAAATATGAGAAAAAAAAACAACCATAGAAGTTGCTCTTGAGTTTCTGTTTTCTTACAAATTTGGGTTTATTTTTTTTTTCTTTGAACAGGAAGAAGGTATTGAAGTAAGTGTGAGTTGTCTGTTCACTTGTAAATAGTGATTTTAGGCTATTCTGCAAGACAAAATTAAATGCATAAAAGCAAGGAAGAATGGGATGCTTGGGCACAATCAGAGAACCACAAGAAAAGAGAATTGAAATGTGGACTAAACAAATGATGAATCTCAGTGCATTGTAGCTTAGATTTTAAAAAAAATTGAGTATTTGTTGTGCTGTATGAAAGACCCGCTGTTTTTAATGCAAATTCACAGAATAACTCAAGACACCTGAAATCTCAAAATACCTGAAAAGATCCCTTATTGTGCCCAGCTTGCCCATGGCTTGGCAGTCGGAGCTGGGATGCTGAAGCCACCCTTAGTGGATGGCAAAGAGGAGCTGGTGTGGAAAAATCAGCTTTTTTGAAACAGCCAGGATGTGTTGGCTGCCCAGCAGAGCCTGGTGCTGCTCTGGATTATGGCTGGGAGGTGAGTGCTGGTTTCCCCTCCAGGCATGCATGCATCCCATCTGGTGGGATTGCCATGGACACATCTCCAGGGTCCTTCAGGGTGGATTTTTCCCAACCAAAATTGGTTGGTCCCTTAGCTAAGCATCCCTGTGGAAGAGATTGTGAGGGGAGGAACCTGTTTGGTTCCCATTGGCCAAGGCACCTTGGAGAAGTTTCCTCCTTTCTGTGTGTCTCAGGCAGAGGTGGGTTCGTTCAGCCTTGAGAAAAGAAGGTTTAGGGGAGACCTTTTCACCGGGTTCCAGCATTTAAAGGGTGGCTAAAAATGAGGTGAAGACTCTCTTTTCACATGGAGAAGATGTGAGGTATTGGGTACAAGTTACTCCTGGGGAGATTCAGTCATCAGAGACTCAGGCAAGAGGAAAATTTTTTGCAATGAGAACAATCAGCCTCTAGAATAATCTCCCCAGGGAAGTGGTGGATTGTTGAATGTTGGACAGTTTTAAAGTTCAGCTGGATGGGGTGCTGGGCCATCTTGTCCAGGCTGTGCTTTTGCCAAGAAAGGTTGGATCAGATGATCCTTGAGGTTCCCTTCCAGCCTGGCATCCTGTGATTCTGTTCTATGCTCATCTGAGCCTGCGTCCCTTCCCCACAGAACACGGACACATTGGATGCCTTTTGTCATAGTATCCCCAAATATTGCCGTTAATTAAGTGTCAGGAGAGGGTAATGCAACACTAATTATCTGCCTCCTGCTTCTGGACAATGGATGACTGGTTTGCTAAGAAAAATTGCCTTTTGTATTAGATCATGGTATGGCTGGAACAAAGGAGCGTGGCCTTCCTGCAGCATTCGTGTCTCTGCTCTCAGCAGGGGCAGACCTTGATGGGAATGTTCTGTGTGTGCTTTAAACCTCTCCCTCTCTTTACAGATAATAAATAAATTAATAAATAAAACCAGGTACCCCTGCAGGTAAACGTCTAACAGTGGTCCAGTGGTAATATTCAATATCCAATGGATATTGAATGCAACAGAATCCCTGGGATACTGTGACAATAAAAGTGATGGGTATGGAACTGCCTCATCTGTAATACAGAGAGCAAAGAAAAGGGGGAACGCGTTTGTTTGGTTTTGTTTAATGAAGGGTGATACTGCCATGGGGGTTTCTTCTGTGGTTATGCATCTGTTTGTCTTGGCTCTGTTTCCTCCATGCTCCATCCAAATGTGCTGCCAGGATGGGAAAGTTTAATTACTTGAAGGTGATCCCCTTGGCTCCGGGCTGATGTGATGATGGATGGACTCAGAGCCCATCCTCAGGCCATGGGGAAGTTAACTTTGCTGAGCAGCCTAATTAGAGAGATCCACAGACTTCACCTGTAGCAGTTTGGGGAGGAATCCCAAAGCAGTGTTTTCGGGTTTGCTCTGGACACCTTGGTGTCAGAAAACTCTAGTTCAGACTCTGGTTTTGATGGTGGATATCCAGGATTTCTTGGGGAAAACAAAAACAAGGTTGTTTTTGGGTTTTTTTTTCATTATTCTTCTTATTTTTTAATATTGGCAGGTTTTAGGAGGAGAGAGAGAGAGAAGCTCAGCAGAACTCAGATATTCTGTAGCCTTAACCAAGGAGCACCCTAAGCAGGATCACCAGGATGACCTGGAGCAGAGCACTTTGGGGCTTTGGTTGTCCCACAGCCTCTGAAGGACAGCCAGGAGTGGCAAGGGGAAGCATAAGACATGTCCCTGCTTTGCAGCTGGGAGTTACAACCTCCTCCACCAACATCTGCTTTTCATATCCTCATTCTGATCCCCAAAATCAGTATAAACCCTTGTGTTCCCTTGTTTCCTTGTGGGACCTTCTCTGGGCTTCAGCTGGGCACTGGTGTTGCATGGACAAATTAGAAAGCAGGTAGTAGAAAGTTATTGTTTTGTTTTGTTCTTTCTTTCTTTTTGTTTTTAAGTTTAAACCTGAGAAATGGAAAAGATTGACTTCAAAAATGTTATTTTTTGAAGTAATGTGACATGTCTGAGATGAAAAGAGACCAAACACTGTACAGCAGTAGGAATTAAACTCTGGATTCTTACTGTATGCAACCTGCACTCTCTACCATGTTCAACCCATCTTCCCAAAACCATCTTTTTGTGGGGGAAATGAACAAAACCTGCTTTACACAAGGAGGCGTATAGGTCAGGGAATTTAAATAGCTTGGATTAAAATGCCACAAGACAGGGAATTTTTAACACTGCCTTTATTAACCTTACGGTAACCTGGACGTTAAATGCCAGCTCTGAAAAGGTGAGGTTAATTTCATATTCCAGCAGTGCATTGCTTCCAGGTGAGCTCAAGGGACTGCTGGGTCAGTGCTTAATTTGGCTGTGACTTCATTTAGACCATTTTTCCTTTGGTTTCTCCTGAAGATTTTGTGTGGGACACTGGCCAGGGTTGTACTCAAGAAATATCACACAAGTCTCTCTCCTGGTTGGGTAAGGTTGGTCATCTTTGTCACTGAACAAAATGCGATTGGTCCCTGCAAGCTGTCCTTGGCTCTGTTCTCTGGGTAGGAATCATCTAATTATCATTTGAATACTTAACAATTGTTAAATGATTTTTTTCTAACATTTTTTTTTCCTGGAATCATGTCTATAATTTTCTTTGCCCTCCCCTCTCTACCACTCACCTGCCTCTGTGCTGCACCGACCAGCTCTTGGGTGGAAAGTGATGTGCCAGTGCTGGCAGTGCTGTCACTGACCTGTCATGGAATTGTTTAGGTGGGTAAAGACCTCTGAGATCCTCAAATCCAGCCATTAACCCAGCACTGCCAGGTCCACCACTAAACCATGTCCCCAAGTGCCACCTCTTTTAAATCCCTGTGGGGATGGTGACTCAGCCACGTCCCTGGGCAGCCCATTCCAGGGCTTGACAACCCTCTCAATGAAGATCTTTTCCTAAATACCCAATCTAAATATCCTCCTTACAGATGAACCACCCTTCTGTCCCTCCAATCCTACTTTCCTCATTTTCTAGAAGTTTTGGGAAGTGATCTGTCCTTAAGAAGCCATCACAGAGTTCATGGTTGCCCCGAAGTTTGGCAGAGTCCCAGAGCTCATGTGCTCCATGGGCGGGAGATGTTCACATCACTGTGACCCCTTTGGTGGGATGGGGATGGCAGAAGCTCTGTTTTGAGCACAAAACTCACTCAAAAGCTCGGGTACAAACCAGCACCGTGGCCTGACCACCACGTGGGCTCACAGCAGCCCCAGGTCTGGTGCCAAATGTGGGAAGGAATCCACTGCCAGCTCCACACCTCGATACTGCGAGCACAGAACAAACTCCTGAGTACACAAGGAGTCCCCCTGAGGTTAATTAGCACTGAGCAGGTGGTTAATCCTTTTGCTATATTGGGGCCTGACCACTGATTTAATTTTGCATTGGCCGCTTAAATTAATTCCAGTGCTTGGAATGCTTTGCTGAAGGGAACTTGAACCCCGTGGTCGTTGCAGTGTAAGGCATTGTCCAAAGGGTCTGGCGGGAGGTCCAGGTCTGCTTGTGGCAACTGTTCCTCACTGGGGCAGTGAGGAACACAACCATGCACTTAAATGTCCTCAGGAAAGAGTGCTAGAAAGAGTTAAAAGCAGTGAAAGAAAGCAAGAACAAAATTGTTGAATCTTTTGAGGAGATTTGAAGCTACTCTGCAATATTAGGGGTGGTTTTTTCAAAGGCTGAAGTCTCAAACAGAAGGGCTGGACCACATCACATTCAGTAATTTAACCAAAGTGTGCTTTTGGGATGGAGTCCTGCCAAGTGGGGAATTAGAGAATCATTAAGGTTGAAAAAGACCTCC
The DNA here is from genome assembly GCA_013397915.1 of Daphoenositta chrysoptera. Classification (NCBI taxonomy): domain Eukaryota; kingdom Metazoa; phylum Chordata; class Aves; order Passeriformes; genus Daphoenositta; species Daphoenositta chrysoptera. Next base: position 434,355 of record VZRO01005365.1, on the reverse strand, counting down.
AAGATCATCAGGTCCAAGCCTCAAAGAAGGAAGGAGTGAAGATGTGACCTCCTGTAGCACATTTTCTCTGCTGTGCTTAGATATTCACAAATATTTTTCCAAGGTTACCTCCTGGAATTTTTTGTAATTTTGAGCTCTAAATAATAATGTGGCTTATCAAATGTTGTGTAAAACATTTCTGAGAGTCTTAATGATTGACTTTGGCTTCTTGGGTCCCATCATATTTTCTTGAATTTATGGTCTCCCACAGAAGTTAAGGATTTGGGTGTCATATTTAATAAGTCATTAGTAAAGTGCAGGTTAAAGTAGAAGTGCAAACAATACCAAAAAAAATCATAAAGAGGTGATCTCTCTCACTAGACAACCCCAGAAATATTTTTGTGGTATCTACAGAATTATTTCATATTTATTCTTTGCTATTGTGCAAAACTTCCAAAAGTTACAGATTTATTTTCTTAGTCCATTTTCACTAGATTTAGAGGATCTTCTCCGCCTTATATCCAGTTCTTAGAGATCTCATGATTTAATGAATTAATAAGCCTAAACTTAAGAAAACATATTAAAGAATAATGAAAAACATGTTTTAAAGCAAAAGGAATTGCCAGGAGAATTAACTTTCATACACAAATTGACTTTGAAACTGTTTGTTTTGAAAACCTCTGCCCTATCCCTTCTGGCACTCTTAACATTGTAATAAACGTTTTGCTATAATTTCTGTATTTCAGGAAATGTAAGTGGTTATGCTTTTATTTATATAACTAGCAAACCAGATCACACCATTGGAATAAATAAGTATTTTAATGAAATATGTGAGGGTGAGCTGACAGCTTCTTAGCAGTAAAAAAAACCCAACAAAACCAACAAACCAATCCAAAAACCTCTTGGGTAAAGATAAACTTCTTTTTTTTTTTTTTTTTTCTTTACCAATTTTATTTGCTAGTCTTGGTTACTCAAAGCAATCTTAATGTAAACATGTAATAATCAAGCTGGCGCTCCCAATATTTGAAAGAAAATCAGAAATCAAAGACACTCACCTTTCCTTAGGCATTTCAGCTGAAAATGCGTTTAAACATCCTCTCAGAACAGCTTGCTTCATTTTCCACTCAATTACTGTGGAATTAGAAGCAGTTTAAGAAGATGCTCTGCCCGCAGCCTGCTCGCCGTGCGGGCAGAGGTGCCTCGGTAGGGAAAGCAGAACAAAATGAGTGTTGCTGGTGGAAACTGTCCAGTGGAAAGAGTCCCTGACCATCGCAGGGGTTTGGAACCAGATGTTTTTTAAGGTCCTTTTCCACCCAGGCCATTCAGCGATTCTATAATTCCATGAATTGTGGTTCCTTTAATTTCCCAGTGTGTGCCCAGACCTGGGGCTGCCCTTCTGGGATGTCTTCCCACATGGGTATATTTTCCTAAAGGAGAAGACACTGCCCTATGTTTTAGTTTCAGCTCCTGAAATAAATTTATCTCAACCTTTTTTTTTTCCTTCTGGTTGTTCTTTCAAAAGGTTTTCTTTGTCTTGGCAGCACAGGAAAGAAAAGTTTTAGTAACAAAATAAAACTCAGTTACCATCTCAAACTTTGTACCAGCTCCTGTTTAAGCTGTTCAGACCTGGACAAGACACCAGGGATTTTAAACTGAAAGAGGGAAGGTTTAGATGAGATCTGAGGAAGAAATTCTTTACTGTGAGGGTGGTGAGGCCCTGGAACAGGTTGCCCAGAGAAGTTGTGGATGCCCCACAAGTGTTTAAGACCAGATTGGACAGGGCTTGGAGCAACTTGGGATAGTAAAAGTGATGCCATGATGATTTGTTTGCCTTTTCTTTTATACCTCTTTTATACACCCTTTTATATAGCTTTATGTATCCTCAGAGCTTTTAGCCCACATCCTTGTAATTCCCTAAGCTTGATAACTCAGTACAGACCTATATTCCATTAAACCAGGAGACCAAACACCCTGGAAGCCTCGCAGTCAGGGGTCAGAGAGCCCCAGACACCAAGGCCCTTTCTAGCACACGTCTTGTAAACTGAGATAGGCCCATCCAGGGGGGAATTCTTCGAGATAGGGGTTCATTCAAGCCTCTCATTGGGGGATCTTTGATAGATGTGCTCATTTGCAAGGCCTATAATTGTACACATGATCTATCGTGGGTGTGCATTCCAGCGTGGATTTCGGTGCACTCCACCTGGATGAGGTGCACCTAAAGATCCTTAAATAAATACCGAGGTAAAAACCCCTCTCCTTTTAACCGTGTTTTGGCTCTTTATTTTAAGACCAGGAAAAGGCATCAGAAGGTGTCCCTGCCCATGGCAGCGGGTTGGAAGGAGATGATCTTTAAGGTCCCTTCCAACCCAAATCATTCTGTGTTTCTATGACTCTCTGATCGATGCTCCCAAGGTTCTTTAATTCTGTAGATTGAATCCAATTGTGGTTTTGGAAACATTCTCAGTTTCCCAAGAGCACTTCTCCAGTTAGGAGAGCAGAGCCCTTCTCCAACAAGCCATAAGGGAGTCCTTGGCTGTATAATGAAATTCCTGCAAGTTCTGCAAGGCTTCCTCAACATTTTCTACACCACTGGGCTTCCACCTTGTGCTTTGCATCCTTGTTCTTTCCATCGTGGCAAACTCCAGTGCTTGGATAGGACCTGAAACCTGTTTTTCTTGATCTGTGCCTGCAGAAAAGTCCACCTGAAACAGGACAGAGCTGAAATTGAGCAGTAGGATTGCTGCATGACCTTGTATGAACATCTGTCCGTGCTGCTGAATGGGGATCCATGGGAAGTAGGATGAGGTTGGAGGAACCCTCCTGCAGTTGTTTGCTTTTCCATCAGAGCTGTCTCTAAGTGCACATCCCAGTGCTCCCCAGCATCCTGCTGTGCCAGGCAGATGTTCTGCCACGATGGTTTCATTCTGAAACCAGGGGTAGAGCGGATCAGAGCTTATCCCGTGTTTGCTGGAATATTTCCAGGCTCTGGGGTGGTGGCTGCATCCCATTTTGGTTCATCGAGCTGTCTCCCCAGTGAGGAAGCAGAGCCAGGCTCCAGACAGGCTAAATACTCCAGCCAGCATTTTTCCTGAGGTTCTGCAACTCTGTTTCTGCAACATGAAGGGGAGAACCCCCAAACTTCACTGGAGAAGGTGGCATCCAGGAGCAGGCTGTCATTTCTGACACAGCTTTTTCCACTCCATGTTGTATTCCCTTCTTGAGAAGGTGCTGGCACTTTTTATTGCCCTTATGGCTGCTAAAAGGTCTTTTTTTCTTATTTCTTTTTTGTTTGGTTTTTTTCATTTTTTTTATTAATGTGCTCATCAGGAAACCAAATGAGGTTGAAATTGAATTCAGCCTGGTCTGTCCTAGTTTGGATTGCAAGGATATCCATGTACAGTGATGCTCTGTTTCCTCTCCTATTGCTGCAGTAACCCCAGTAAATTTGGGAATGGACATTCCTGGGCATTGGAAGAAGAGCTAGAATAGTATCTGGCAGGAATTTGCTTTGTCCCAAGCATTCCCCAGGTGGGAATCAGACATTGACACAGCTCAGATTCCTAGCACAGGTGAGACTGTGCTGCCTCACCCTGATACTTGGCTGCAAACCGAACTTGATATTCAGATTGGACAGGCAGATTTTTTTGTTTGTTTGTTTGTTTGGTTTTTTGGTTTTTTTGTATTTTTTTGCTGTTGCAGAATTACCACTTGGGGTTTTGGCTGTGAAAGGGAACAAATCCTAAAAGTCTAAAACCTGGGATAAAGTTTAGGAAAGGAAAAAGTCTCTGTTGCCTCTGGTGTTGGGATTTGGACACTGGATGCTGCAGGACATGCTAAGTGAGGTGGAACTCTGCATATTTGAGCTGTTCATATATTAATAGTATTAAAAATATTAATATTTAAAGTGATAGTAGATAAACTAGCAAAATTTCTGTGCATGAATGCAGCTTGTAGCCTACCAAGTCTTTGATCTTTTGGAGAACACATCCATCTCTTGGTCACCTCTGTCACTACTCTGTAGTGTGGCCAGGTGCAAATCTCTTAACTTCCCTGTTTTGTTTCCTTCCCTCCTATACTTAGCATTATCCAATTAATTAAATTCTCAAGGATTTAGAATTTCTAAATTGATTAGAAATAAAAGAATTTAGCATCCTTTGTGTGTGAGTGAATTTTCCTTTTTCTCTTTGAAAATGCAAGTGGAGTTTTATGGCATTACCTTCTGCCAGGAAAACGGGGATGGAGATTTACAGATATACTGAAAAAACAGAGTTGTGGATTTCTGTTCTGCAGCCCTGCTCTAAGGATGTATTTATTTGCAGAACATACACAAATCTCACTTCTCTACATAAAGGAGGGGTAGACACAGCTGACCCAAATACATGTGACACAAACAGAATTTGAGTGGAGGCAAAAAAAAAAAAGAGGAATAAAGGAATAAAGTGTTTATCCATGCTGTCAGTCCAGAAATATTATTTCTGAATATCTCCTCTTGCAGGTGACGTTTGCTTGGAGACTGACACTGGCAGCTAGAAGTGGGCAGGGATTAAAGATCAACAGTGGGGAAGGACTCGACAGATGTAAGCAGGTAGATTGGGGATTAGGGTGAATTAGTGTGGATGGAGAGCATTTAGGATCAAGGAGGGATTTTAAATTGGATGTGGGGATGTATGTGCTGCAGATCTTCCCTGAATCTCTCTGTTTCACGGGGGTGTGAATGGTTGGGGTTTAGGAGCTCGTTCTGTGCTGTTGGTGTGGCTGAAGGCAGTGGTGGTGCTGCAGGGGGTTCTGGTGGGGTGGAAGAAGCAGCTTAAAGAGGTTCTGAGGTGTACCACTGGTTTTTCCACAACCAATTTCCCATTATTTCCTAATCCCAAGCTGAAAACACCTTTTGGGGATGTCTCTGTGTTTCTTACCTTTTTCTGGCTGCTGAAGGCTGCAATGGGATGATGATACTTCTTTTTTTTCCTACATGAACACATCCTAAGTACATTAAAAATTCTTCAATTCCTCCTAAAGCAAATATTTTTTACTGGAAATCAAGCTTGAAGTGGTGGGCAAGTGATTCTTGGGAGATACAATACCAGGATTAAAATATTCCCAATGGGCTTTTTTACAGCTTCTGTCCTATTTTCAGAATCTCTATTTAAGGTCAGACCTCACAGATTTCCAGGTACTTGATGTAGCTGGGGTTGTGGGAGTGGATTGTCTGAGGCCCCTTTCTGCTTTGGAAGGTTTTTAAGGATCTCTTGAAGTTTCAACCAATGGTTTGATTTGGTTTGGTTTGGTTTGGTTTGTTTTTTAATAGCCAGTCAAACCTGATTGCTCCTAAATCCCTTGGTACCCAGCAATGTGCTAAAGTGGAATATTTCCCATGAATATTTCTGTGTGTTTGGCCATTCCTCTGGCTTTGAAAGTTTCACCCAGAGATCTGTGAGTGGATTTTCAGAGAGACAAAGAATATCCCATGCATGTGAATGCACAGAGCCTTATTTGGTTAGGTGGGGAATTTTACTTTATTTTTTTTCCTCTAAATGCTTTGCTCAGGTCCGTAGTGGAAAGCAGAAGAATGAAGAGCTGACCACAGCCATGCTGCATAAAATACAATATCCCCTATTCCTTCTCCTCTCCTTACAGAGATACAGAAATGGAAATAGGGATACAGCTGGCAAAGTAGAGGGGCAGAGTTATGTAAAGAAGATTTTTGAAGTCATAAATCCATCTGAAGATTTTTAAAGTCATAAATCCATCTTTTGGGGCTGGGAATAGCCCATGCCTTGTGGGCATGAGAAACAGGTCTGTTGTGCATGAAGCTGTGTGGGAAGACCACTGGGAACCATCCCATTCTCCCCTAAAAAAGAGGTTTTGAAGGGAGAAAACAATCCTGGGAGTCTGAAAATTTCAGACCTCCTATACTTTACCATGTGTGGGGAGGCAACCAAAGTGATGGGCTGAGCAAAACAAGATTTCTGTACCATTTTCTCCCACTCCTTCCTCCAATTCCTTTTTTATTATTATTTTCACTTCTGTGAGATGGTGTAAAGCAGAGATTTAGAAAGAGAGTTTGCTGTAAAATACAGTTTGCAAAGAACTTGGGTTTATGACAAAATGCAGCAAAAAAACCCCTTTATTGCAATCCTGTGGTAGTCAGTATTTTAGATTTATTTGAGGTACTGCAGGAGTTAAGCAGGTGGGGAAAGGGGAGCTGTCTGCTGCTTTTCCTGAAGTGCTTTAGCAGCCAGACTGTAGCCAGCTGGCTGGGACTGTGAACAATACACAGATAATTCCAAGCCAGGATGTAACAACAATAAAATCACTAAAAATAATCGGGATGTGCATACCTGGGGGGAATGGATGTGCAGTGTGTGTGTGGTTTTTTGCAGTGTAATTTGGAAGTTTCAGTCACATTGTCATTTCATACCTCTCCTTTTATATCCTTACTGCTAAACCAAGGTGCTGTCGATTCATACTTTTAAATTTTGTATCTGTTAACACAATTTCAGTATTTTCAGTGATTTTTATTTTTTTTTCTTGTCCATGTGGTTTTCAAACTTGTTGCTCATTAGTGAAGAAGAAACCAGCCCATATTGACATCCTGACAAAGAGAAAAAGTGCATGTTAATGTACAGTAAGGAAACAGCCACTGTGGGAAACAAGAGCTTCCTTTTGGGAGATTTAAATTCCTGGAGAT
>VZRO01005365.1:278360-426870 GCA_013397915.1 Daphoenositta chrysoptera | reverse complement strand
TTTTTTTTTTTAATTGCTGTGTTTTACTTCTTCCAGGCATGTCTGAGACATCCTCAAAACTGAGAGAGAGAGAGGGTGAGGACAAGGACAGCATCTCAGCATCACCCTAGACGATGTCAGTGCCTCTCTGCAGTAGAAACCCTTAGAAAAGCCCCTGGTAGCATCTCTCCTCCTTGGCATTTGCATCAGGGGGGCTGTGGTCAGGCAGGAGGGGTTCCCTGCCCGTGGCTGGGGGCTTTCACTGCTGGGACACGCTGTGAATTCCTCTTCTTGGCTGAAAACGAAAACCAGCCTTGCTTTCAGGGAGAAATGCTGGGTATTCTGCTTGATTTGCTGCCCCTCCTTCCCTATTTCTGAAAATCCCACCCCCTCCCTATCCACTGGTTTAGACACAGCAGGGATTCATCTTTATTCCCCCTGCCATTATTTTCTTTCTATTTTTCTTCCTTTCCCCAGTTGTTTTCATCCTCCATCTCTCAATCCCTTCCTCCTCCTGCTGCTTTGCTTGGCCAGGTTTCCCAAAGCGAAGGCAATGACATTGTTTATTACATTGTTTTTTCTATATATAAGACTATAAAGGTATAAAAGTATAAATACTTTCCCTAGTTTGGCATGAGCATTTTTCTGTCCACGTCCTGTCAGTGCAGACTGAGGAACAGCTTTGTGCTCAAACCCAGCCTTATCCCTGAAATCCCCTGGAGCTCCAGCTCTGACCTGCACCTGCCTGGGAAGGGTGGGCACAGTCCTCAGCCACTTTCCTGAGCACTCTGTTTCAAGGCTTGACAATCATTTTGGTGAAGAAATTTTTGTCTAAAAACAAATCCAACCTTGAGGCTGTTTGCTCTTGTCCTGTCCCTGTTCCCTGGGAGCAGAGCCCCGATCCCCACCTGGCTGCCCCCTCCTGTCAGGGAGGTGTGGAGGGTGACAAGGTTCCCCCTGAGCCTCCTTTTCTCCAGGCTAAACATCCCCCCCTCATCAAGATCATCAGTAAAGATATTAAATAGGTCTGTCCCCAGTACTGAGCCACTTGTGACCAGCGCTGGATTTAACTCCATTCACCACCAGCCAGATTTTTACACAGAAAACCAGTCCATGAACAGTCACTTTATCCAGGAGAATGCTGTGGGAAACGGTGCCAAAGGCTTTACTGAAGTATGCTCATGTGTGCCTTGCTTCCTTGACATGGAAGAGGGGAGGGGGACAATTATCACCACCAGGAGAATAGGTTTCCTTTCCTGCCCAGCCTGCAGACAGGACAGCAATCAGGAGACCAACTCAAGAGTCAGGAGACTTTGCTGTTACATTTCTTCTGCTGGATTTTTTAAAGTCGTGTTCATTTGCCTGGAATGATTTTTGGGAGCTGATTTGCCTTTCAGCAGTGACTGTGTCGGATCTCAGTGAAGCAGGAAAGGAGGGGAAGCCTCTACAGTGAGGCAGAAAATGAAAATGACTTAGTGGCTGCTGGTCCTGAGGGTCTGTAACGCAGAGGTCCTGAGAAACCCTTAAAGGAGCACGGATGTCAGATTCCAGCATGAGGAGCAGCTCGGTTCCTGGGAGGAGGCTCTAACAGGCCTTTTAATGACCCCCAGTGGCCGAGATCAGTTTTATCTGCAGCTTGGCAGAAGCACATGCCCACGGATGAAAGGCTGTGCAGCAGAAGTCGTGCACAGAACTTGGCCAGGCGCCGGGAAGTCACGCAGGGATTAACCCAAGGCTGGGACCCAACTGGAGCTTCCTGGTGGCAGTGCTGGCTCCTGGGCTGCAGCGTGTCAATGCTTCCCCCTGGGCTCGAGCCTGGCTTCCTCTGGCTGTGCCTGCATTTAGAGGATCAAAAAATAGATCAGAATATTGGCTTTGCCTTCTGGGAGGAGCATCGCCAGGTTTGAAGATGCAATCTTTTAAAAATAAACAAATTCGTGTTGGAGTGCTCTAATGCAGGAGCTGTTCTGCACCTTTTTTTTTTTTTTTTCCTTTTTATTTTCCTTTTTTTTTAATATACTTCATAACTTGCTTTCAAACTTCAGTGCTTCAGAGGAAGTCTGAAGCTAATTCTCCATTTGGATGTTCTGGTGGGCTAAAGGTTTTGCCTTTTTTAGCGAGGATGTTTCTAGTTCCAGGTTAAAAGTTAGAAAAGGTAAAGTGCCTATTGATACCTGCATTGATACCAAACTTGTGGCTGCTCTGCTCACAGATAACTTATAAAACTTGATGCTTCAGTGATCGAGAAACACATTTGAGCTGGAGCAAGGAGGCTTGAGAAACTGATCAAGTGCTTGAATGTGTTTGTAGACACCTTGTTTTTCCTTCTCATGGCTTGCACACATGAGAGTCATTAAAACACAAGGCTCTATAATCAAATACTCTGATATTAAGCTGTGTGGAGAGCTTATTTTTATGCTTTGGGATATAACTGTTAGGGAGTTGTTTTGGTTGGTTTGTCCGAAGTTGATCATGCAAGACTCCAGTTACCCATCAGCGAGTGAAAGTTCTGTGGGAAGGCATCACCATGGCCAAAAAATTCATCTGGGAACACAGAGGGACCAACTATTTCTGTCACCCCAAAGAATATACACAACTGAAATGGTGAATAGTGAAGTGTAAGGAGATTAAACCTTTCTCCTTCAAGGTTTTAAAAAAGCCTCCTAAAAAATGAAGGCTTGGAGAGCCGATTTCCTTGTAGGTAACCTCTCCATTTTGTAACTTCTCCATAGGTCCTGGAGGCAGGTGTGAAACATGAATTTCTGTCCTGATCCATTGGCTCAGCACTTGTATAATATCTGTGCTTGCCTTGGGAAAAAATTTATTTGGAGAAAAGTCTTCCAAATTTTCTGCTGGAAGATGTTTTGGAAGGGAAGGAGGATAAAGAGGATAAAGAATCCGTGGATGTTTGTGGAACAGCACTGTATAAATTTAGGGAGATTAGGGACAAGGCAAAAAAAAAAAAAAAATCTCTTACAGAAGTGGTTACAGTATCTGGTTGGGACTTTATGAATGAATGAACAGATTCATAGAATCTATAGAATGGTTTGGGCTGAAAGGGTCCTTAAAGATCATCCTGTTTTCTCCCCCTGCAGGGACACCTTCCACTATCCCAGGTTGCTCCAAGCCCCCTCCAACCCAGCCTTGAACACTTCCAGGGATGGGACAGCCACAGCTTCTCTGGGCAGCCTGGCCAAGATGAGGCTCACTGCTGTCCTCATATGGAGGTTTTGGAAGGATTTCACATCACTGCTGTGTGTGGGAGAGGAAACAAGTGGGGAAGGAGGATGGAGATGGAGAGAATGGGTGTGGCAATCCCACAGGGCAGAGCAGCCGTAAATTCTTTACTCAGAGGGTGGTGAGGCCCTGGCACAGGTTGCCCGGAGAAACTGTGGAATTCCCATCCCTGGAAGTGTCCCAAGGCCAGGTTGGATGGGGCTTGGAGCAACCTGGGATAGTGGCAGGTGTCCCTGCCCATGGCAGGGAGTTGGAAGGAGATGATCTTGAAGGTCCCTTCCAGCCCAAATCATTCTGATTCCATGATGAGACTCAGGAAGTGGGACTGCCATCCTCAGGGCAGAGGAGATGGAGAACAGCAGCTTGCCCTGTCTGCATATTTTAATTTCTTCACAGTAATTAGGGACAGACCAAGGTAAAGTTACAACCCTGCTTTGGTAAAAGTAACTTTCCTGGTCAAACGAGGCAAACACTGCCCAGTGTTAGTGTGAGATCAGAGGAGAAATATTTTGTGCACGGTGAGCTTCCCACTCCTGAGACTGGAGCACGAATATATCACTGACTTTGCTAATAGGAGAGCAAGACTATCATGGAACAGAGCAGGGTGCTCATTTGGACATGATCTCCTGACATTCCTGGTGATTGCATTTTATTCAGGATCAAACACCGGCCGTCTTTTGAAGCTTTCACAGTAATTCTTCAAGGTCAACTTCTTGTGTTCCAGAAAGGACCCAGCTGAATGGTAAATTCTGCTTGATTGAAATCTGCAAAGCAGAACCTGTGTCCTTGCATCTGCGGTGACATAATTTTGCTCTGGGATTTTGGAGCAGGCACACACAAATGGATTGTAATATAGCAGGCATGTTTGATGTCCTGTCTTAAATCCCAAACTATTAACTTAATTAATGCTGTAGGCTCTTAACACCTTTCCCTACTTGCGAGCTACCTTGTGTGAGACTGGAAAATGATTCTGCTTCACCTTTCCTGGCCTTGTTGAGGCAGAAATTTGTGCTTTTTGGTCTGTATTAATTTTCCCTCTCAAGGTCCTGACCAGTCTTTGATGGAGAGCTCCACGTGGGCTTTTAGCTCTGGGGTTAAGCAGCTCTCTTGCCTCAAGCCAGGGGCAACTGCACTTTGCCAGTGTGTGCAGAGGTAAATTTGTAGATACACAAACCAAATTCCACTTTCTCAGCCTTGCAAGGGTATTTTGAGGGGTAAATGTTTTTGTTTTTTTTTTCTGCCACTGTAAAGGTGGATAATATAATTACCCACTCTTTTTATCTCCAGTAGTGCTGTCGTCTGACACAACCAGCCTAGTAATGTGCAAATGTTTGCTCTTTTAGGGATATGCTGGGGCAGTAAAAGATGAAAAATTATTCTATTTGATTTGCTGTTTGTGTGGACGAAGGGGAGGATGAGATGGTTCAGCTGCTGTCTGACCTGGACAGTAAATTCTGTTTGAGCACTGCCGTGATTTGTCACTGAAAATAAACTTTTCAAAATAAACTATTTTGAATGGGTGATTCCTTAATTAGATGCTTTTAGATATCTCCAAAATGTTCAGTTTAGATCTGAAGATTTTCTGAAAATATATGGGGCCCAGAAGTCCCCTATTTTTCAATAAGAAGCTCTCCATCTTTCCTCCATAGGAAGAGGAGATGGTGGGAACTGTATAAACTCGTTTTTTCCTGGTGTTAAGGACAAGACTGAAGAGTTGGATACCCCGGGTCTTACCTCAGACCTGACACTGATTCCTTCACCATTTCTGGGCAGAATCGGAAGCAGCACTTCTTTCTGTAATCATGTTGGTAATTTGTGTTACACATTGCTCTTCCCTTTGTCATTTTGAAGCCTTTTGAGGATCTTGCTGTGATTACAGAGATTGCAAAGAAATAGCTTTGTGTTTCCAAGCTGTCAGACTGGGCAACAAGGAAGGAGGGAAAATCCAACCATCTTCTTCTTAGGGATCAAAATGCTGGTAAAGGATGGGGGAAGAGCTGGAGTGTCCAGTCTCCTTCCAGACATTTTGCCTCTTCTTTATTCCCTCACTCCCAAGTGCATTTCATCATCGTAAAGGTCTCGTTGCAGATTTTGCTTTGAGTGCTAAAAGCTTTGCTCCCCTCTGCCTTCCTCTGTGATTTAAAAGCCCCAGATGCTGATACATCTCCGAGACAGAATCTATTACACTTTTCCTGCCAAGCAGAGCTCTGGCACTTGCTTTATTTCCCTCCTCCTAACACTCAATTTGCTCTTTGCCAGTGCTCAGCTGGCCCCATTGCTGAGCACCAGCAGGGCTCCCTCCATGCACTGCTTCCTATTGGTTGTCTCCTTCTTAATTTAATTATCCATTTCTAATGGCTATTTAATGTCTGAGCTGAATTTACAGCACCAAGGACTTCGTGCACCTTCTGTTTCTCCAGGAGAGTTTTGGAGAGGACGTGATTGACCACCCACCACTTGTGCCACAGAGAAGAGCTTTTCACCAGGGTGGGAAATTCCTTTATCAGTGTTTTCTTTTATTTTCTTCTGAAATGTGGATGCTGGTGAATTCACTTGTGTGTAGTGAGCTCCTCTATCAGTTTGTAGCAATTGCCAGTTTTCCTTCTTTATTCACAAATTATGGGATGTGTAGAGAATGTTTTTGTCCACTTGGATCTATTCGGCTCCAAAAAGATGGCCCAGAGAGGTTGAGAACTCCCCATCTCTGAAGGTGTTCAAGACCAGGCTGGATGGGGCTTGGAGCAACCTGGTCTAGGGAATGACATCCCTGTCCATGGCAGGGCTTGGAATGAGAGGATCTTTAAGGTTCCTTCCAATCCAAACCATTCTGTGATTCAATGATTGCTGCATGGCATGATGCAGGGATAACCTGGCCTGGGGTTTGTAATGGAAGACAGAGAAACCTTCAAATTTCTGAAATAGAGACAAAGACAGCAAGACCTCTTGCTGCTGGCCTTCTAACATATCAACATGTACCAATTGCAGTGCATCATCTCTTCCCTCTCTCATCTTCTGTCCTGCATGAAGTGAAAGGAATGGCAAAGATGTAATTTCTCAGGCATGAAAGCTTGTGTGCCCACGTTGTATAGGGTTAAAACAAACAAAAACACAAATAAAAAGTGTGAGCTATTTGCTTTCTGGGAAATTTCTTGGTTTTGCTTCACAGCTTCAGCTGGGAAATTCGGGTGTAGTTTTGAAAGTGGAAAGATAGTTTCCTCAGAGGGGTATCTGCCATGAGGTGGGAAACTAGTAAATGAAAACTCTTAATATTTATATGAACACCAGTTCCCAAAGCTAATGGAGGGGGATCAGTATTCTTTCCCTGGAAAATAGAGATTATATCTGTCTCTGTCATCCCTTTTCAGCTGTGGTTCTGGTGCATTTATTCATTGCTTTATAATCTCAGCAAAGACTTGCACTTCCAAGTTGTGTTTTCCCACCACAGAGGGACAGGCTGATGCCTTAAGTTTTAACTCTTATACTTTTCAAATCCAGTGTGTAACTCTGCAGTGCCTCGTAGCCTGTGAGCTGCTGTTCTCTCATGCTGAGATGGACAGAACAAAACCTCTCTGGGTTTGCTCTCCAAGGACACCCAGACTGTCCCAGGCCAAAAGCCTCTGAAGGGGGCAAACTGAGGTGAAATGACATCATTGGCTAAAATTTTAATTGGTGAATTTATGCTGATATGCAAATGAACCAAACCTATAAAGGTGTGGGGAACTTGTGACTCATCATCCATCTTGGGGTCCATCTTGGGGTCCAGCTTGGAGCCTTTGGCTCCCAGGGTGCACCTTTGAAGGCCTTTCAAACAAATACCTGCCTTTATTCCCTTATTCCTGTCTAGGCTCTGTTTCTAGGTAGCCTCTCAAGGCATCAAGGCAGTGAAAACAGAGTAGGGCAGGTGGTGCTGTCTTTTGGGAAGGCAAGGATAGCGAAGTTCTTGCTGATGCCTAAGGTGTGCTGTTGTGATACTGGGGTTTGTTAAAGCAAAGCCTGGGAATGTAATATGTCTGATCTGTTCCACCAGGTATTTCCTGGACCATAGAGTGGATTTAGCTGAAGTCCCCTGAAGGGAATTACTGTTTCTCTCTCATGTACTGAAAATAAGTCTTCCTACTTTTCAAGGACAGCTGCAGTAAAGGTGATGCCATGATGATTTTTTGCCTTTTCTTTTAGACCCCTTTTATATACTTTTCCAATAGCTTTTATGTATTCTTAGTGCTTCTAGCCCACATCCTTAGACCTGATATTTTGTGAAGCCCAGAGCCCGCAGCCCTTGGCAGGCTGGCAGTGAGGGGTCAGAGAGCCCCAGGCACCAAGGGCCTCTCCAGAACACATCCTGTACCCTGAGCTGGGCCCAGCCAGGGGAAGGGTCCTGGGGCGGGGGTTCCCTGGAGCCTCTCCCTGGGGAATCTTTGCTGGATGTGCTCATTTGTGAGGCCCAGGATGTGATCCCGAGTGCCCGTGGGTGTGCATTCCGTGTGCTCTGGGGCACTGCCCCTGGCTGGGCTGCACCTGAGGGGCCTGACATAAATACCCAGGGAAAAACCCTTTTTTCCTTCTAACCGTGTTTGGCTCTTCATTTTAAGACCAGGGAAAGGCAACAAAGGGAGCTTTGGGATGAATTTACCCTTCTATCGCCTCCAGTGCTGCTCCACATCGAGAGGGGGTGGAAGGGGATTTTTTTTTTGTTTTTACTTTTAAAACACTAAATATGTGGGCTGTAAATATGCTCAGCAGCATTTGTTAACTCTTAAGAAAACCAGGGGTGTTAAGCACTCAACCAAAGCAAGGCTCTGTGTTGCAAATGCCTCTCTTCCTCTGCAAAGAAGGGAACAGGGGAGTAAGTGGCTTTATGAGAAAAAAATATCAAGTCACTTTGTCCACTTTGCTGGAGGGTTGCTATAAGAGATTGCAGAGCCTACAGCTCTCACTCCTTTTTCATGTCTTTAGCCACTGGAGAGGATAATTCAATACATTCTCCTAAAGGGGCACGAGGCTCTGTGAGCCACCAGCTCAGCTGCCTGTTTAGGATGGCTGGATTTAGTTTAATGCTGCTCCTAAGCCAATACTGGCAGAAATATTTATCTCAGACACCCTGTCCTGGTGTGGCTGCCCTCCTTCAGTCTGCATCTGACAGGCTTTTGGGTGGATGTGGCTTTGGGCTACCTGGTCTAGTGGAAGGTGCCCCTGCCCGTGACAGGAGGAGTTGGAACCAGATAATCTTGAGGGTCCTTTCCAACCCAAACCCTTCTGTGATTCTGTGATTTTTCGTGTATTGTAAGGAAGGAAAAGGGGGAGGTAAGAAAAGTGACCAGGCAGCTTCCTCACAGTCTGCACCAGTGCTGATAAATCAATCCTTGCCCATGAAGCCTCCAGAGGATTTCTTGGAGCTGGGCAGTGTTCTTCCCCGTGCTCCAGCAATGCAAAAAAAACGGTTAGACACCAATCACAGGAATCTGCAAAAAAATACAAGACGTCAAAAGAAAAGCTAAATTTTTGGGGCTTAATTTATTTTCAGCACTGGGAGAGGAAAATTTGCTGCTACTTGCAATTTGCCCACAGCTGAGAAATGCAAATAAATGTATGTAGCTGTAGAATCATAGAGTGGTTTGGGTTGGAAGGAACCTTAAAAATCATCTCGTTTCAACCCCCTGCCATGGGCAGGGACACCTTTCACTATCCCAGGTTGCTCCAAGCCCCATCCAACCTGGCCTTGGGCACTTCCAGGGATGGGGCATCCACAGCTTCTCTGGGCAACCTGTGCCAGGGCCTTTTACCCTCACAGGGCAGAATTTCTTCCTAATATCTAATGTAAATCTCTCCTTCTTTAGCTTAAAACATCAATTCCTTGCCCTATCACTGTCTGCAGATGTAAAAAGTTCCTCTCCCTCTTTTCTAGAAGCCCCCTTTAATACTGAACGCACATATTTGGATCTATCAGATGTACGTATCATGTTTACCAGGCTTTGTTCTTTGCAGAGAAGGACTGGTAGGGCTTAAATGTGCTCAAAGTAGAGAAGATCTCTCATTTCTTGCAAACTTTAGTTTCCAGGAGGGGGTTGTATATGTCTCCTGCCCAAGGACACCAGTGTGGTGTGAGCGTAATTTCCATTTGGGGAAAACAGGATTTATGGACTGGGTGAAAAGATGGGTCTGGCTGCCTGAAAGGAATAAATTCCACGGTGCTGAATGCCTGCCTTCCATCCCATCCATTTGCTTTGGGGCTCCAGCCCTGCTTCACACCCGAGTGAGCTGGTTATTCTTGGAGGGACTGTGAATAGACACGTGTCTGTGGCATCAGGCCACCAGAAACGAGCAGATTTAATGACACACCTGGCACGTTCATGTACTGGGCTTGAACAAAGAAACATCCAGAGTGGGCTCTTCCGGGCAGGAAGGATTTAACCGTGAGTGTTGTGCGTGTGATGGAACATCAGGGAGCAGTTCATCTCCAGCATTGGTGCAAAAATGGTGATTAATAAAATTATAGCCGTTTATCCTACTAATACTAGGGTTTAACCAGGCTGGTTGTGCCTTTCCCTGATTCAGGAGATGGTGTGATTATTTTCATATATGCAAAACTAGGATAATGTGATAGCTCGAGTGCTTACTCTCTGGTTGCAGATATAATTATATGAAATGTCAAGTTGGTTTAAGAAATACTTGGGGAAACCCCTACCTCTGTCAACCAGGGATATGCCAAGTGTTTCAGAAGACAACTTGTACCTTACTATTAAAAAAAAAAAAAAAGAACAGGCCAGAAAGCAACACTGTGTGCTGTGTAATGTATCTTGAATATTATAGTAAATCTTGAATATTATAGTAAAGTTGAAACAATCGCTGTGAATTTCCTTTAAAATTCGGAAAGGTGAATAAAAAAGCTTTGTGTTGTTCATGGTGTGACTCACAGATGCCTTTTTTATCTGCTGAGTCTCAAATATGGTGAAGAAAGGTAGAATCAGGACTTTGGTTTGTGGGGGAAAGTGTAGTTAACTCTTCTCACAACGTGAATCCTCTGCATCAAGGAAATGGACTTCTGATTTAGAAGAAAGGCCGGGGTGAACATAAGGAATGGATGTGCTTTTTGCTGAGATCAAAGGGTGTGGGGTTTTATCCCCTTGAATGCTATAAGGGCAGAGAAGCCACATCAGTGTAACAAGATGCTGTGGTTTGTCCAGTGAACGTGATGGAAATGTGAGATAAAACCCACACACCTAAATCTTTCACCTGGGTGTAAGCAGGGCAGATTTATCTGGGTTGGTTGTGGACTGAGAGCACATTGGTTTCATGGGCTCAGTGGTGTAATTTGGTTGTGCATCGAAGTTATCAAAATACTGACACCAACCGCTCTCGCTTCTCACCAAGAATTCCGTTTAAAAGTGCACAGGCTACTCTGCAAACATCCCCGCCAAATCTGATTTTCCAAGAGTGATTATTAAATTTCGGATGTGTGTTTATGGTGGGATTATTAAATTTCAGATGTGCTTTATGCTTGGATATAGCCTCGTGCAAGATGTGGACGGCACCCAGGTCACATCCTTCTGCAAGAGCCAGGAGATTCCATCAGCCTTCAGAAGTTTACTTTTGATGCAAACTGCTTTTGAGATGCAAAATATTTGGAAATCTCTTTTGAACATAAGGCTGGATATAGCAACATCCTTGTGGCATTATTGGATCAACAAGCACTTTGCTCACCAGTGTCGTAAGAGTGTTTGAAGAAATAATTGGTTGCTATTTTGGGGTGCAGCTTAAGTAGAAAAATATTAATATGAAGTGAGGAACTTTGTCAGTATTTAAGAAATACTTCGCTAGACTTGAGAAGATAAGTGTCGTGTTAAGAAGAACAGACAATAGCTTCTTTTACTAATTATGGACAAAGACTGCCTGAATTTTAAGAAAGCTATCTAGAAAAGGAAAAAAACTTTTACATAGGCATTAAGAGTATTTTTGGTACTCTTTGAATAACAGTTTTGCCTGCTTGGTAGTTTTCTGCAAGATCAGTGATGTCTGGATGGAGACTAAATATGAGGAATAGCTGCAATTTGATTAATGGTGGGATTCTGCACATGTCCTGATATGACATCCAGCCAAGATTAGATGGAGCCCTGAGCAAGCTGATCCAGAGAATGACATCCCTGCCCATGGCAGGGGGTTGGAACAAGATGATGTCTGAAGTCCCTTCCAACCCAAAGCATTCCATGGTTCCTCTCTTCTGCCAGGCAGAGGTGGTTACAAGGCTCATCAGCGTGCAGGGATGTTCTCTGCATGGTGCTGTAGGCACCAAGACCAACTCTAGATGGATCCTGGAGATCTGTTCCAACCTTAACGATTCTGTGATATTCTAGTGCAGTCAAACCTCTGGAAAAGATGTCGCAAATTCTGCTGGGAAGGGAAGAGGTATGTTTTTCGTAATAAGCCAGTGGCTCCATTGCTGCTCCTCAGAAGCCTCAGATTTATTTTGGGGAGCTGAGAAGCTCAAGTTTCTTTTTCTGAGACCTTTGCTAGACATCCAAAGTCAATCTTCCACTTCCTGAAGGGGGTCTACAAGCTGAAGAGGCACTTTTTACAAGGACATGTAGTGATGGTAGAAGAGGGAGTGGCTTGAAACTGAGAGAGGCCAGGTTTAGATCAGATATTAGGAATAAATTCTTTACTGTGAGTGTAGTGAGGCCCTGGCACAGGTATTCCAGAGCAGCTGTGGCTGCCCCATCCCTGGAAATGTCCAAGGCCAGGTTGGACGGGGCTTGGAGCAACCTGGGATAGTGGAAGGGGTCCCTGCCCAGGGCAGGGGATTGGAATTAGGAGATTTTTAATGTCCCTTCCAACCAAACCCATTCAGGGGTTGATTCTATGATTCTGTTTAACAAATTCTGAAAATGTTGCAATAGAAAGGATCAACAGTCTCTTCTGGTTTAAAATATCAGGTTCTTCATCATAACAGAGAAATTTAAGTTGAGTTGTTTAAGACTCTGTAATAAGAATGAATTTGTCTTCCTGGACTTGTGCAGGAGTTTGAGTGGGAACTTCAGTTCTATAAATCAGGGTTAATTTGACCCATTTATGAGAATGTAAGTTATTTGTGGGAGCACAGTGGACATCAGTCTTGTTTCTGCCAGCAGAAGGTGTTCCCAGCAGAGAAGGTGCCTTTTGCAGGTCTGGTCTCAAGTGCTGCAGGAGTCGACGTGGTCGTCATTGAGAACTGCTGGGGTCGTTTCTGCAGCCAGGTCTCTGTGTCTGTGGGGGATGTTGCTGTTCTCCCTCTCCTAACACTTCTTAAATCATGAACAAACAACTCTTTTCAGTTGTTATCTCCTTTAATGTATTTCAGGTGTTGTGAATCAGTTCCCAAAACTGACATTGCAGAGCATTCCTGTACGTATTTAATTCTAGAGCATGGATGTATGATTTTTTTTTCCTTTGTTTGTCATACATTTTCTGGTTTTGTGAATTTTTTTAGGTGCAGTTCCTTGGAAAGCTGAATTAAAGTTTCTGTTTCTAGTCCTGCAGACCCTGGCAGGACTTCTGACAGATCGTGTGACTGGGCTGAGTGATCCTCCCAGCCTGTGCCTGTGACCAGCATCATGGAATTCAGGCAGCTTCAGGGAGATAAAAACTGCTCTACAGCAGAAAAGGAAAAAAAAAAGCAAAACCATTTTTTTTAAGTCTGTGGTGATGGGCAAATCTATCAAAAAATGTATTTTTCAACTCTGAAGTAACGTGAAATCCTGTTAAAAAATCAGAGTATGTTTTTATTCTTAGGTTTTACATACATAAATATTTCATAGGTAATCACCTGAGTTCAATCAATGAAGCACAAAAGAAACTCTACAACTTCTATTATCCACTTTCCCTCAGAGCTCTTTCACTCCTTTTCCCATCAGGTCAGTTTTCATGGTAGCTGAGCACCTGGTTCATACCTTTAGATATTTCAAGCCACACTTGGGGACCTGTGTGTGTCAAACACCTCTGCTCCCACAGCCATGGGCACTTCCAGCTTTGCTTTTGTTCTGGCACGTGGAGAATTCATGGGCTTGAAGTGCATTTTGGACAGGCCTGCAAACCCTTGGAGCAGCCCGGAAATTTGCTGTGCTCGTCACTGCCATGCTCCATAATTAATTGACTGACTCCCAAATGATGTTGTTTTGGGCTCAGATTGACCTGAGAGAAATTTTGCCCTGTTTTCACATGTCCATCTCAGTCCATCTCAGATCTGGAGGCTGCTCTCTCCCGAGTGAGCACTGTAACCTGTGTTATCCTAAAGGACCAATAAAAAAGAGTTTATATTAATATTTTTGGCAGTGACTGGCATCACCCATCTGCCTAGGGTGTCAAGCAGTGTGTGCTCCTGCCACTGTTTCATTTAGTGCCTGTGAGTCAGAGCCTTTAATTCCCTCTGCTACAGCTCCCTCTGTAAATTAGGGATAATTACTGCCTTCCTCACAATTCTGAGGTATATTGGAAAGTGAGGTTTGGAAATAGGTTTTGTTTTTCAGACATGGATGTTTTAAGATTAGAACTTCCACCTACTTTTCCTCGTCATTCCTCCAATTATAAGTGTTGCATTTTCTGATAAGGCACCCTGGCAGTCTCTGTGGGTTTTGTTGTTTGGGGAAGGGCATCTTCATTAAAGGGAGGAATTTCTGGGAAGGTTTTGGGCAGAACCTGATGTGGAAAGGCTGCTCTTATGTTCCTGGGATGGTGGTAGCATCATAGAATGGTTTGGGTTTGAAGGGACCTTCAAGATCACCTCATTCCACCCCCTGCCATGGGCAGGGACACCTTCCACCATCCCAGGTTGCTCCAAGCCCTGTCCAACCTGGCTTTGGACACTTCCAGGGATGGCGCAGCCACAGCTTCTCTGGGAAACCTGTGCAAAGGCCTCACCACCCTCACAGTGAATTCAATTTCTTCCTAAAATCTAATCGAAGTCTCTGCTCTTTTTGTTTAAAAGTTTTAATTTATGGCTAAAAAACATAGACACACTGATAAAGATGAGTCAGTGATTCTGTCTGCCTTGGTGATTTTAAGTATTTAATTAATCAATTTAATCACTTTTAAATTCTTTAATATTGATAGAGAAAAATCCTTGTTGTTGCTGTGCTTATTCTCTTGTGGCAGCAGAATCTTCACCTTGTCTACTTTTCTTTTAGAGATTTATATAGTTAATATTAATATTTGTTTTTTGGATCCAGCCTCACAGCAGCAAAGTTCACCTTCATGTGTCAGGTGCAGGTCCCTCTGAGGGACCTCGTCAGGAAGAAGAATCCCTGCCTGTGTCTGAGGAATTCAGCAGGGGTTGGCTCCAGCACATCCCTTGCAGCAGGCAGCAGCAGCAGCTGCAGTCCTGCAGAGCTGTCTGTCCTCGAGGTGGAATTTAATGTTCCACAGCACTTTCCATTGCATTAAGCACAGCCCATAAAGGTACTGGAGTGGGTACTGGCGGTGGTGGGTTGATGCTGGCTGGGTGCCAGACCCCACCACATCTCTTTTTCACTCTCCTCTTCAGCTGGAAAGGGGAGAAAAAAATATATATTAAATACTCTTTGTTTGATATAAGGGCAAGGAGAGAATTACTGTCATGGGCAAAACAGTCTCAACTTAGGGAAAATGAATTTAACATTGCCAAACAAAACTCGGGTTAGGGTCATGAGAAATTAAAACAAGTCTTAAAACACCTTCCCACCACCCCTCCCTTCTTCCCAGGCTCAGCTTCACTCAGTGTTTTTATTCCCTCCTTCCCTCTGGTGGTGCAGAGGCACAGGGAATGGCGCTTATGGTCAGTTCATCACAGGTTGTCTCTGCTGCTCCTCCCTCCCCAGGGCTTGGACTCCTCTCACCCTTGCCCTGCTCCAGCATGGGCTCCCTCCCCTGCAGGACAGTCATTCCAATGAATGTTTCCAACACGAGTCCTTCCCATGGGCTGCACTTTTCTTGAGCTGTTCCAAGGTGGATCCATCCCACGGGGTCAGTCCTTCAGGAAGAGGCTGCTCCAGCAAGGATCCCTCATGGGGTCACAATTCCAGCCAGCAAGCCTGCTCCAGCCTGGGCTTCCCATGGAGCCCAGCCCCTTCAGGCCTCCCCCTGTACCAGTGTGGGATTCTCCATGGGCTGCAGGTGCATCTCTGCTCCCCTGTGGATGTCCATGGGCTGCAGGGGACAGCTGCCTCACCATGGTGAGGATCAGCATCTCAGAGATGCTGAGCAGAGGGAAGTAAAGCTGGGCCCTGCTGGTCTGCCTTTGGTGAGCCCAGAGAGTGGCATTGTGGTCTGATGATATGATTTATCAGGAAAAGGCCTCTAGACAAAGCCAGAACAGAAGACGAGCTCCAAATAATGCCGTGGTGCAGAGTTTGATTTTTCCCTTTGCTTTCAGCTTTTCTCTGCCACCCACTCGGTGTCCTTTGAGCTCTAAGTGCTGGGAGCTGAGTAAAGCTCTGGTGTTTTTCCTTCATTATGTCCTAATGAAAAGTGGCTTTGGTTCAATGAATGTGGAAGTTAAGTTCTCATCAGAGACCTGAGTGGTCTCAGCCTTCCTCAAAGATCTTCTAATTTGCACCATATTATGTTCACAATGTTGGTTTCAATAAATAGACATTATTTCAGAATGTAAGAAGGATATAAAGCTGATATGAGGATTCCAAATGAGGGCTACAAAGATGAGGAAGGGTCTGGAGGTGAAGCCATAAGAGGGGTGGCTGAAGTCACTTGGTCTGTTCAGCCTGAAGAGGAGACTGAGGGGAGACCTCACTGTGTTCCTCAGCATCCTCGTGAGGGGAAGAGGAGGGGCAGGCACTGATCTCTGCTCTGTGGCGACAGTGACAGGACCCGAGGGAATGGCCTGGAGTTGTGTCAGGGGAGGTTTAGGTTGGATATCAGGGAAATGTTCTTACCCCAGTGTGGATCTAGGCCACAAAAGAAGCACTCTGAAACCGAGTTCTTTGCAGGTCGCAGGCCAGAAGGAAAAGAGGGCCTGGTTGTTTATTCTTTACATATTTATATGTTTCTAGGAACAACCGTGGATTGGAGGACAATGTTACCACCTCCTCCATCCTTACAGGTTCACAGAATAGTCCATCACACATTCTCCACCCAGGAGAAAAGAATGTAAACTAAAGTTACAGTTAACTAAAACATTGCTATGTTTATAGAAAGCGTGTGAGAAACTTTATCAAAGAATCAACACATAGAAAACTGCAAGAGACAGGGCAACACCCCCGAGGCTGGTTGGGCACTGGGACAGCTCTCCAGGGAATGGTCACTGCCCCAAGCCCGACAGAGCTCAGGGACAGCGCTCAGGCACAGGGTGGGATTGCTGGGGCTGTCCTGTGCAGGGCCAGGAGTTGGGCTCGATGATCCTGTGGGTTCCTCCCAACTCATGGCATTCCATAATTCCATGATTCTCTCCTGGGCAGGCTCCGACATGGTAGAGGCCTCCCCTCCATTTGTTTGTTTGTTGCCGTTTTTACACAGCCATTGCTGTTTTGCCGTACAATGACAGGGGTGGGATGGCATAAAGTGGCTCAGACAGCTCAGAAAAGGAAGATTAGCTTTTCAGAATGCTTATTATTTGATTGTTTAGCCAGGCAGGAATTGTCATTTGGAGAGAGAGAGAGACGAGAGAGATGTTATCAACAAAACTGATTGGTTTTTTACTTTTATCCTCTCCACTGTCAGAATAAAATGAATGTCTTTCCTTGAAGAAATATGTATTTTTCTTGATTTCTAGAGGATAAACTCGGAGTTTAATTAGATTCAGTGATGCAGTATTACTTCTCATCTTCTGATCACTTTAATTAAATTATTGCAAGGATTGGAAAGTATTAATCTAGTGGATGGAAAAGTGAGCAAGCGCTTGCGAAGTTTTGTGCAGTGATTCTTACCTTGAAGCAAATTCTCTGTAACCATACATGGCTCCGTAATTCTGTTTTCCTTCCTAATAATCTGCTAATAATCTGTTTCCCTGGGTTATTCAGAAGATGGCATAATACCTAGAAGTACATGAAACATGTAAGACATTATGGAAATTATGTTCTACATTCATCAGAATGACACGTACATTAAAAACTCAACAATTTCATTAACAGCACACTTTGAATTTTCATGAGAAATTTGGAGGTTTTAGCAAAGATTTAATAGCAGGTGCTTTTAATGTTCTTGCTTTGTAGGACATCTCAGGAAAATATTTACATGGAAACAGTAATATGTATATGTTGTGTTTTAATAAATAGGTCATATTATTTACTATCTATAAATAATAAATATATGTGTCTGGGCATGTACACAGCCACATCACATCTATCTAACTACTGTAAGGGGAAGAGTTATCACTAATATTCTAGTGGTAACAAATGTACAGAGGAATTTAGATATTTTCTTCAATTTACTTGCTCTGATCTTCATAAAATTAAGTGTTAGGTTGGTTTTGGGGGGATCTTTGATATTTTTTTCGTGTGTTTTTGGTTGTGGGCTGGGTTTTTTTTTTTCTTGTTTGTTTTTTTCCTTTTAAGCAGTGAGGGATGAACATGTCCGTACTTCATCCTGGTGAAGTTTCAGTCTGTAGGGCTGAATACTCTTATGATGCTTCCTGCTGTTGAATGTGCCCTATATGTGTTAAATCCACTGAAACTAATGGCAGTATCTCCAGGCATTTCCAGGTTTATCAGAATACAGAGCCTGAGAGCCTGTGCAATGCCTGGCTGTGTGCTCACAAACCAATTTGCCATGGTTTTCTCTTCTGCTTTGCATGGATTCTTGTGTATATTGGGTAGGGCGAATGCCTGGCACACCATGAGAGCAATGGTGTAATGCAGAATTCTATTTTATAGATGCAGTGTAAGGCAAAATAATGCATTTTAGTTGCAGTAATAATAATAATAATATTGCATTATTGGTGGCATTTCTGTCTTGATATATTTTCTGCTGAACTTGCTTTTCCTCATCTCTTATGAGCAACTCTGTGTTGTGGTAGAGGCAGATTTTGTCCCTCCCAAAGGAAACTGTAGCTCACCAAAAAAAAATCAAGGGCTTCACTTGTCTCAGTGAAAGGGAGCTGCACCTGTAAATGAATTATTTTAGATCCATTGATGTCGGATGCCAGAAAACATTTATTAGTATTGATTTGGACTAAACACATCTGCAAGGGCTGTTCCCTCCCAGCCCTTTGCTGTTTCCCACTGGCAGTGGGAGGTTTCATGGACATCCTTCCCTCACTGATGGGCAGCCAGGTGGGAATGGCACGCTCTGAGGCAGCACTGGGAAGTTTTCATCTCTCTGCTACAGCTTTAATTAGCTTTATTCTCTTGAGCCAAGTGCCTGCCAGTGAAGTTCCTACACGGACTTGCCTCCTGAGCTGTGTTCATGTGGACATGATGGACAGACTGGCTTGGCACAGCAACACCTTCCCAGCAAGGTGGCTGGGTTTTGCTCTGCAGCCTAATTGAGGTGTAGGAATAGGGGGATGCATTGCCCGTGAAAGAAACTGCCTCATTTAGGAAGTTCATGAATGGGATCATTGCTGAATACTCATTTTGGCACACAAAGGACCATCTCCCTCCACACGTGGCAGTCAGGCAGTGGCCTTTCCTCTGTCCCCACCCCAGGGCTGCCTGGCAGGGCTGGGAGCTGCCTCTCAGACAGATTGATCCGTCTGTCCCGTCCCCAAATCAGGCTCGAGTCAAAGTTGCTTTATTGACTTAACCGTAATGCGAGTATTGCCAAATCTAATACGTGGGAATTAAATGGCAATTATCCATTTATTTGAGCTGGCTTCTTCCTCCCTCTGTGTTTCAGCTCTCTCTCAGCTCACAGGGAGCTCTCCTAACTGAATGCTGCTCGGTGCAGCGCTGCCAGCTCTGGCTGGGTGGAGGGATGGGGGCAGCTCTTGACCCCCTGGGGGAGGGGAAAGGCTGCCCAGACCAACCTGAAGGGACTTGGAGGACTTCCAGACCCACCTCTGGTGTGAACATCCTGACTCAGGAAGATTTCCCTTGTGCTGCCCTCCACAGCTCAGGTGTGTCCTCCATCCCCTGTCTGAGGTGAGCTGGTGTCTGCAAGAAAATTGCCCTCCCTGAGATGGGTGAAGAGGGGGAGCAGTCAGATGAGAGCTAAGGAAAGGACAGGAAATATTTGCAGGTTTTTTAAGGCACCTTTATAGGTTTTCTTTAAGAAGACCAGTATTTATACACATATTTGTATGCTGGAGTCTGGGCTGTACCATGGCTCTGTATTTAGGTTGTCCAACAGTGGCACAGCTAAGATTTGACCCAGCAGGGGTTACAGAGATCTTCTATGTCACTGTGTGTCTTAGAGCTCACCAGCTGCCAGAAGTTGTTTCCTAGTTGTTTTCCTACCAAAATGCACCCAGGGAATGTGGGACTGTGTCTCCTTCATACAGGCAGCAAATGCATTTTTTTGGAATTACGGAATCCTAGAATGGCCTGGGTTGGAAGGGATTTTGAAGATCATCCAATTCCAACCCCTGCCATGGACAACCTTCCACAAGACCAGGTTGCTGCAAGCCCTGTCCAACCTGGCCTTTGAAGACTTCCAGGGATGGGGCAGCCATTCCTTTTCTGGGGAACCTATTCATACCCAATGACCAATATCATAGAATCATGGATTTGTTAAGGTTGGAAAAGACCTTTGAGATCATCAAGTCCAATCATAAACCCAATCCCAACAAATCCACCACAAAACCATGCCCCAAAGTATCATCTTAGTGTACTTTCCATAAGGAAACAGGGTAAGGACAAAAAAGTCTTCAAAAACTCTGTATATTGCAACTTTCTGACTAAAAATCTACATTTTGATGAAAGAGGAAAAGAATGATAATGAATTATTAACGAGATGAAACTTGCTAATGGCCTTCGAGCTTTGTTCTTAAAACAAGCCAACAACTGCTTGAGAAATGGAAGCCTCCAACTTTTTAATGGCGGCACAAGAATTTTAACTTTCCTTGTCTGTGAAGCTTGTTTTTTTTTTAATTTTTTATATTTACAATATTTCAAGACAATGCCATGGAAGTCCCCAGACGTAGTTCCAGCCCATTTAGACAGAGAGTGCTTTTAGTGACGCATTCCTGCTGGAAGATGCTCCTTTTAAAAGTGTTGTTTTCCACCTACTCAGACAGTCTATAGGTGCAAAACTTTACTGGAAGTTTTGAAATCCTGTTATTTAGCCATGATCTTGGGTGAAAATGCGTCTAGCCTTGGCATTAACAGTTAAGTAGCATTATATATATTTTTTTCTGGCATGTCTTTCAGCTCTCGCAATCATGGATTTTAAAGCTGGAAGGGATCATGAGATTATTTTGTCAATCTTTTTGAATTACCTGTGTGCTAAGAACTTCTTGTGGTATTATTGGATGTATATTCAGCTCCTTACATCATCCTTGCAACTGGGACCCCAAGTTGCTGTTTCCCCTCAGCCTTGCAGGCAGGATAACAGAGATTTTCCAGCCTCCATAGAAACAGGGGACAGGATTCCAGTGGAGAAGGGAGAGAGCTTCAGATGTTGCAGGGTCAGGAGCAGGACTCAGGTCCATTCCCCTGCTCCTGCCCTCAGCCTGCACAGATCATGGCCCACAGTCTGGTGAGGTCTTGTTCTCCTCCTGTTTGCAAAAATAACCCCAAATCTCCCGTGTGGTGGCCCGGAGACCGGAGTGGTTCTGCTTCATGGAGCTGTGGGTGCCTGTCGTGGGTCTGCAGGAGGGAAGGGGACACAAAAGGAGCCATGGTGACTCAGGTGGGACCCCAGTCAGGGTTGCTCAGGGGTGTTTTAGCTGCACCAAACCAGAAAATGGCCTTCAGTTGGCTGTGGGTGGGATCCCATTTTCATGGGATCATAGAGCCGTGGAATCCATAAGGTTGGAAAAGACCTCAAAGATTATCAAGTCCAGCCCGTGACTGAATACCACCATGGGCACGTTGACTCATTTTCTTAACTCTTTCGGGGATGGTGACTCCACCACTGCCCTGAGCAGACTGTTCCAGTGCTTAACCACTCTTTCAGTGAAGAAATGTTTTGTAATATCTGATCTCAACTTCCTTTGGTGATGCCTGAGGCCGTTTCCCATTGTTCTGTCACCAGTTTTCTGGGAGAAGGGTCCAACCCCCACCTGACCACCACACCTCCCTTCAGGCAGTTGTAGAGAGCAGTGAGGTCTCCCCCAAGCCCCCTTTTCTCCAGACTAAACAACCCCAGTACCCAGCAGCAGTTGGTGGATGCAACTCCCAGCAAGCTCATCTTGCCCCATTTAAATATTTGGGAGCAGAAGTGGTGTGGGATTTGGTAGACCAAAATGTTCTTTCTCTGGAGCAACATCAATAGCAACAGGGTCCAAAGCACCATGTGCTCTGCTGTTATAAATTTCAACCTGTATAAATTTACCCCAGGCTCATTCCCATGGGTCTTGTGCCTCTGCACTGCAAACAGATCTTTGGTCACAGTGCTCAGCATGTAGGCTGATATTTTGGTTATTTTATGTGTATCTTGTCTTTGACTAAGCACAGGTGATTGGGGAGTATGTGCAAGTTTGCACCTGTGTGTGCCTATGTGGGGTTTTGTTTCTTTTTTTATGACTTGGGACTGTTAGACACTGAGAAAAAAACAAACCACCAAACAATTAGCTTTCTAGTTAATGACTAGTGGCATCAGTGCAGAGAATTTCCTCTTGAATATTCAAGCTTTTCCCCTCAGACATGCAGGCAGCACCTTTCTGAGAAAGACACGTTTTAGAGATGTCATTCTCCTTACAAATTGCTTCTCTCTCAGTGTGCTCTAATTATAGAAGCCTCGACGGCATTTGTGCACGCACGGAGATGGCAGCAGGAATTTCTGATAAAATCAACTCACTCAAAGGAGCTGCTGCTAACTGCTCGGGCTGCTGGCTACAATGAACTGGAGGAGAAGAGCTGATTGACCTCCTCAGATCCCTGGGGGAGGTTAAACCATCTCAAGTGTGGAATTAGCACAGCGCAGGGAGTGGGATATGAGAATGAGTGAGGCTGCTAAACTCCCATTTCCACCTGTTTTGGGGGAAATCACCCAATGATGAGCTTTCCGACCAGGCTGTGAACTCATTGGAGCTGGATGGGTGTTAGGGGGTGATCCCCACCTTCTTGACAAGCCTTCAGGAGCTCCAAGATGTATTTTCTTTGTATCCAGCGGGAGATATTTTCTGTTTTCAGGAGGAATTGTCTACCATGACATTTGCATACCCAATGTGTTTTTCTCTGTGCTCTCCTGGACTTCATTCATCCAGTGCTGATGAGCAGTGGAGAAGTTGGCCTGCAAAGCATCTCCTTCCCCAGTAGATCCACGTGTCCCACCTAGACTACATGATCTGTCTTGTGGTTACCCAGTGGGGCTGGTGGAGGGATAACACCTGGGAGCTGCAAGATGATGGAAAACCTGTGGGAGGCAACTTCTGACCACTTAAGGATCGATGGTGGCCCCTGAGAAGCATCATTTTACATTTTTGAGCAGCAGTGTAGGCCATGTCCTGCAGATTGTTTTGCTGCTCAGCACCAGTCCCCCTCTGCACAGTGAGCTGGAAGGAGGAAAGGCAGGATATGACCACAGAAGAATCATAGAATCATCAAGATTGGGAAAGACCTCTGAGATCATCAAATCCAACCTTTCATGAGAAAATCGTAGCACTCCTGCTCCTTGGATCTTCATCACTCTTTATTTTAAGGAAGAAGAGGAGTGGTCTGTTGAGAAGCTGTAGAATGATGAAAGGTTGGGAGGGACCTCTGGTGTTCATAAAGTCCAAAATCTCTGCTCAAGCAGGGCCAGATGGATGGATGGGCTGAAGTTTGCTGTGGATGAACACAGGCACTGGGGGTGTGCCATCCTGGCAACAGAGATGGAGGCAGTTTTGGGGACCCCTTGGTTTCAACCTTCTCTTCCTAAGAAGCAACAAGGAGGGAATTTTTCCCAGGGAGGAATGTGACAAATTTCAGTCTCCCTGAGCTGCTTTGTGAGCTCTGTGTGGCAGCAGCTGCTGCTGCCTTCTAAAGTGGTGGGTGGGAAAAGCAAGTGAGAGGCTGAGGGAATGAAGAAAAGGAAAAGGAGGCAAAAAGAGGTAAAAGGAATCATAGAATAGGTTGGGTTGGAGGAGACTTTAAAGATCATCTCGCTCCAATCCCCTGCCTTGGACAGGGATTCCTTCCACTAAACCAGGTTGCTCAGAGCCCCATCCAGCTGTCTGTGAACACTTCTAGGGATGGGACACTCACAACTTCCAGGGATGGGGTATCCTCAGACTCAGATCCAAGATAGGTCCCCATTAGGTGGCCACTCTTGGCTCGTGGTTGAATGAGTCCCCTGCCCCAGCCTGAGGCTGTCCCCACCTCTCGTCCCCACCATTTAATGCTGGTGGATGCAAAACCAGCAGGGGAGAACATGGTGGAGCAGGGATTTGGCAGCACTCCTGTTCCTTCTGTGAGAACATTTTATTTTCTTATTGCAATCCCAATGTCAACAACAATCCAGAGAGCCATTGCTGGCAACACCCTGGTCACACATTTGGATTTACTGTCAATAGAGGTATGCACAGAAGGGAATGGTTGTAGGTGTGCTGGAAATCAGGTGATAACCCTTTTATAGGCATTTTATAGGGAATAGGTGTGGGGAAGGCTTTTCTTTGACCTCAGCTACAGCAACATACTCAGAGCTGTGGCTGCTCCATCCCTGGAAGTGTCCAAGGCCAGGTTGGGTGAGACTTGGAGCAACCTGGGCTAATGGAAGGTGTCCCTGCCCAGGCAGGAGGGTTGGAACTGGGTGAGCTTCAACGTCCTTTCCAACCCAAACCGTTCTGTGATTCTGTGGTTCTATTACATCATGGAATAAGTGTCAGAAAATTCCTGTAGCACTTTGCAAGAATGTTTGAAGAGAGGCTACAGGAGGAAAAGGGACATGAAATAGTTCAAAATGGAATTTCCTGGATTTATTGATAGAATGACTGCCTTGGCCCTTAAATGATTATTCACTTTGGGATTCCTTGACGTTTTCCAAAGGGACTAAAGGATTAACTCCCCTGGAGGTTGCATATCTACCAGAGCTTTGCACTTGGAGACAAAACCTTTCAGACGTATTTTGGCTTCACCTCTTTGCTGTGTCTTGTACATGCATTGATGCATTTCTGTCTGCAAGAGCAGTGGTGCTGCTGCTCAGGGGGATGATGTAAATGGTTTTTATTTACTCTTTAAGTTTTCCCTCCTTATGGCTGCCAATTATGTTTAGAACTAATCTGCAAATGAAACAAAAAGAAAGAAGACTTGAACTGACTGAAGTATTTGGGAAAAACCCTCTTTATTTCCTGATTTTCTTGCTTTTTGTGGTTTTTTAATGTGGGTAAATTTTGAGAACACACAGTATTTCAGTTCAAAATGTCAAAACATTTCCCTTCGAAAGCTTGTAATGGGCTGCTTCAACTATGGTAAAGGGAGGAAGGAAATACAAGTTTCATCTGAAACCAGCTTACTGGGTTTGGCATTTGTATCTGTTGATCTAAACCAGAATGCTTCAGCTAATAAACCAGTTGTCTAAAAAATTTAATTCAGCTTTTTCTTCATCAGTTTCCTGTCACTTCTACTTTCTTATACTCATCAGTATCGTAGTACCGTGGATTTTTTTTTTTTCTAGGCAAATACTTCAAGCCATGTCTCAGTTTTATTTTGAAAGAAAGGGAGAAAGTCTGTGTTCAAGTACATAATAGAGTCTTTTCAATTAAGATGAAGAGCAAAATCTGGTCTGCAGATATTTAATGACTCATGCTGAGAATGAGAAACAGAGCAAAGTTCTGCTGAATTAAACAGCAAAAAGCCACTTTTAGTCTTGCAGCTGAAGGCACAGTTGACCCTGAGGATGGATCCATCCTCCCAAATTTGAGGGGTGAGCCCCAGTGCAGTGTAAATGCTGCTGGTTTACCCTTGAGGAAGAGAAATTCTTGCTTGTACAAAGGTCCAGAGGGTAATATAATAATGGCTAATA
This sequence comes from Daphoenositta chrysoptera, assembly GCA_013397915.1. Lineage (NCBI taxonomy): Eukaryota > Metazoa > Chordata > Aves > Passeriformes > Daphoenositta > Daphoenositta chrysoptera. Next base: position 401,655 of record VZRO01005365.1, on the reverse strand, counting down.
AATGGTAACACCCATAAAGTCCTTTTTATCTTTTTTCTTTTTTTGTGCAAGTATGGGAGCAAAGTTCATTGTCCAAATCACATCACACATGGAGAAACTACATTTCTTCTGCAGCTTTGAATAAATTTTTACTAAACTTCTCTTTTATTTTAATTTTATTTTTTAGCTCTGTCTTTTTAGGGCTGTGTTGCTGTGCTGGGTTAGAGGTTTCCTTGTACAGTAACAGGTCTGTGAGTTTACTTCTGATAAGGGTGTGTAGAGGACAAGGGAAAATGGCTTTAGATTAGATATGAGTAAGAAATTCTTTACTGTGAGGGTTCTGAGGCACTGGAACAGGTTGCCCAGAGAAACTGTGGCTGCTGGAACTGTTCAAGGCCAGGTTGGACAAGGACTTGGAGCAACCTGGTCTAGTGGAAAGTGTCCCTGCCCATGGCAAGGGGCTGAAAGGAGATGATATTTATCATCCCCTCCAGCCCAAATCATTCCACAGCTCAATGTTTATGCCTGAAATCAGCTGTGGAACAGCAAAGTAATTTTTTTTCTATGTAACACATGGCAGCGAGATGATGTTCTCCCCTACTCCTGTCTGGTAGATAGAGAAGGTCTGTTCCTGAGTGAATGTGCCTCTCTGTACAAAAAAACCCAACTAATTCTGTAATGTTTCCCCACACTCACCATTTCACTGTGATGAACAATTCAAGGGCTCACCAGTAACTTGCTCAGGGTCTGAGAAATCAAAATTTGGTCCATGTGAATCCCAGGGAGAGGCGGCTGAGCCTGTGCCTTCCATACTAATTTTTCTTTCCCTGGGAATGACTACAGCAGTAGTTGTATAACAAGGAACATTTTATGGCCATTGCTACAACCTCTGCTGACCAGCTGCAGATCCCATAAGCTGTGGGTGATCAGATCTGCATAAAATGTCCCACAGAAACAAACCCAGGAGACTTCCAGAAGCTCTGGCAGATGGCACTTCATCTTCCTGGACGACGTACGGGGTCTGGTACATATGGATTATAAAACCCTATACAGGTTTTATGATTTCTTCCAAAAGAGCTGATTCTTGGAGCCAGATGGTTTCTATTATGGTTAATCTTAAGCAAACAAAAGTAGTTTTCCTTCCTCCATTTCGTATATGCTGAGAAGGTATATAAAGTATTATGCATAAATTAGCAGTATAGTTTTCTTATTTAAACTTGTAGATAAAGATTACCAATAAACGGCAAGGGCTGTATTACCCTTTTTCATTTCTTTTTAGAATGTCTAATAAATTACCTTGCTCTTTTTTTTTTTTCCTTTTTTTTTTCTGGAGAGTTGAAGCTCTCCAGAAGAGGAGGGTGCCTCAGTTGGAACTTCTACTCTGAGTTGGCAAATCTACTCTAGCATTTGCAATACTACCCATGCACAAAACTCTTTTTTTTCCCCATAGATGGGTGCCAGCTGTTGCATTGCTCCATTGCTATTTTCCATTGCATCCACTTTGTCTCTGTTTCAGTCATTTCTGCTGTCCTGTCATCCCAGATCTCACTTCATTTCTCCGGGGCTTTCAGTTTGTGAAAACTCTTCATGCAGGTCTCAATGACACTGCAAGGTCTCTCTGAGACTTTTGTTTTTACTTACTGTGGGAGCAATTTGTCTTCTGTGTCCTTGAAACAGCCTGAAATTTTAGTTACGAAGGGAGTTATGAAGAGGAAGGAAATGGGAAGAAAAGGCATTTTCTTCACTCAAACTTCTTCAGCCTTGTGCTGCAACAAATGTTGACTCTGGGACGAGCTTGAGGGTACAGCATCACATTTCCAAAGAGTGTAGAAATATTTATTTACATGGAATAGTTTGGGTTGGAAAGGACCTTAAAGATCGTCCTGTTCCAGCCCCCTGCCATGGGCAGGGACACCTTCCACTATCCCAGGTTGCTCCAAGCCCTGTCCAACCTGGCCTTGGACACTTCCAGGGATGGGGCAGCCACAGTGTCCCATCCCAATGGATGTGTTTGTTCATCTGGAAAGCTGTGGCAAGGTAATATTTTTAAAGTTTCTTTCTTTAGTTCATAGAGCTGATTTTTCTGATACCGCTCCCTTGCATCACATGGACTTAATCAGAACAAAAAAAAATCGTCTCCATTTTGTCATTAATAGCCTGAATCTTTAAAAAGATATTTTCAAAGGCAATTAGTGCTGAGTTAATTAATAAAACCAAAAGAGAGGCTGATTAAGTGGTAGTTTAAAAATAAAAGCAGTATTTTGTGATTTATCTCACCAATAAATTTTTAAATAACAGCATTTCAAAAATATTTGGATTCTTCATCTTTTTTGCTGACTGTTTTCACGTTACACTCCCAACAGCTCTGGCAGTAAGTGTAAGATTAATCATTTCCACTTTGCTTTTCCAGTCAATTCCTTTACATTTTCACATCCTGTTGGTGCTGTTGTTTGTGTTTGCATTAGCACAGGACTGCAGACTATCCCAGGAATATGGCAGTACAAACAAAACTTGCTTTTCTCTCAGGTTTTATTTATACCCTCATACAGCATCAATATTAAAATATGAAACAAACTGTCAAATTGCCTTAAATTGCCTTTTTAAAAAAATGACTTGTGTATTCTTTTAAAAATAGAGGCAGACACTGCCTTAATGCTTGCTTCTGCCACTGCTTTGGAGCATGAAGGAGGGAACATGATTTGACTTTCCATCTTGGAAAGCAAGAAGCAATAGGATTTGATAGGGAAATTTCACAAATTAATTAGTATTTTCCAGTACATTGATTTATTTCAATCAAAAATGAATTGTCCTTTTAACTCTATCCTAATCCACTACCAGCAAAAATAATTAAAAAGAAAAAAAAACCCAAAGTTATTTGTTTCATTTTAAAGGGACTTAACTGCGTTGTGGTAACACATCAAAATTATGCAAAACCTTTTAAAGTTTGATAAAAATGGAGAAAAACTCTTAATTGTAAAACTGTCCAACCAAAGCCAAAATTTCCACACCGTCAGAATTAGCAGCTTCTTAATCCACTGTCCAGCTCTACTCTGCATTTACTCTTAATAAATTTTTGCTTTAAATCTGAAGTCTATTTTGCATTTAACCATCATGGAAAATCAACGTTGTCCATAATTCTCCTGTCTGGAGAAGAGCAGTGCAGCCCATGTGGGTTCCCGTGGTGAAAGTGGGAGTTCTCTGAATTACTTTGTTCATTTTGTAGAGGTTTGAGGAGGTGGAACAGGGCTGAGGGTCCCACCAGCTCCTTCCCCATGGGCTGCCAACCTCGCCTGACCTTCAAATCACTTTTAGCCATCGTGTTGTCCCCATGAAGTGATGGGCTCTTTATTTTACTAACAGCCTTGTGAGTCTTTGACATTTCCTTCTACTAAATCAACAAGAGCTGCTTGTTTTTCTTGTAGAAATTAGAAGGCAGTGTGTTTGGGGTTTCTTTTTTCCATGCTGGTTAGTTTTGTTTGCATTTAGGTTTTTCACTGCTGCTCAAAGAGGAGCATAGGATAAGAACAGGTTTTTCTGGCAGCATTAATGCAGATATAGAGAATATCACGTTTTGAACTGAAGGCTGATGTTGCTTTCTAACATCTTTAACAAGCTTGAGAAGAAAAGAGAAGCACAAACTGTCACTTGCTGCCGGGAAAAAATCTTATATATTTCTAGTGGTCTTCCAAAAGCACGGAACTTGTTAATAATAAATTAAAATAAACTATTAGGGTAGTAATGTAACAAAGTTGGTTGGTTGGCTGGGACTTTTTTCTTGAGTTTTGTTGGGTGTTTTCCTCCCCATCACGAGTTGGAAGCAGCATCTCCTCTTCATCTCACCACTTTCCTTTTGCTACGGAGTGTAGCTCCTCTTCGGGGTGACACCTGATGCCAACAACTTTCTCTCACGCTGATCCCGTCTGAGATTTCTCTGTTCTTTGTCAAGACTGTACGTGCTGACTTTCCAGGATTTTGGTCATGGATTTGCTGTTCAGTTGCAAAATCCACCTTCAGAACTGCAGCTAATTAGGGCAGGGCTGTTAATTGCTCATGTCTGGGCACATGGAACATGTGAGGATCCTCTCCCCTTGGCCAAGAGTCAGTGCATGGTGGGCAGAGTGTTTGTCTCAGGGTTGTCTCTAGGAGCAGCTTCTTCTCTTGGTGGACAGTTTGGATATTTCTTTTTATTTCCTTAATACCACGTGGGTGGGTTTGGGAGGCTGTTTTTGACTACTGCTGCTGTGAGAAGGAGGGAGATGTACCCTCAGGAAGATGGGTCCAAAATGGTTTGGCAAAGCTGAACAATGAGTTGTCAACACATTTCTCTGGCCGTGGCAGAGGGTTGGAACTGGATGATCTTTATGGTCCCTTCCAACCCAAACCATTCTATGATTTCTGTGATTTTAACACAATTTCAGATCTCCTTGGCCAGACTCCTACATGAGCTGAGACCCTGGCACTGTCTGTGCTGTCCTGGACACACCAGCTGAGGTGCTCTTCACTGGAGAGTCTTTTCCTTTCCTCTTTAGCTGTTTGTTATTGGGGTATATGCTAAAGAAGGAAACCAAAGTGAAGAAAAACATCTTAACCAGAAATAATGTGAAGCAAATCTGACTCTTGATTGCACTGTAAAAAGATAATTAATCATAGAACTAATGGTTCTCTGAGAATGGTTTGGGTTGGATGGGACTTTCAAATCACCTTGTTCTGACCCACCTGCCATGAGCAGGGACACCTTCCACTAGACCAGGTTGCTCAGGATCCTGTCCAACTTTTCCTTGAACATTTCCATGGTGGATGCATCCATATTTTCTCCTGGCAACTTGTGCTGGTGCCTCATCAATCTCTAATGTTTGCTAACGTTTCCTAGTGTTTCCTTTTCTCTTTGAAATACTTCTTGGGAACACACAGGTTTGCGTTTTTCTGGCTGAGGACTTGGTGCTGTGTTTGGAATTGCATGGGGCGGCTTCCCTCATGGGGAGGATGGGAATATGGCAAAGCACTCCTGGGTTTAATGCTCCTTCCAAGTGGCTTAGGACAAAAATCATCTCTTGGCTGATTTAAGTGGAAGTGCAGAAACCGCGTGCAGGTAGGTTATGGAGGAGAGAGTTTCTAAATTTTGTACCTTCTTTAATTTCTGAAGTTGACTTTCACTGTAAATTAATGCTCACCCTTTACTTTCATGTGTTCCATAAGGGACAATTCTCCATGGCTGGACTGTCCCTTGAAATGCCTCCTGTGTCACCAACCTGCAAAGTTTTGCTCCCACTTCCCTGGACCTCACCTACATGGGAAACTTTTGCCTGAATAGCCTTGTTTTTTGGCTTCCTAAACTTTCCTTGGGATAGGCACCGTATTTATTAATTCCCTCAGAAACAGGTATTGTATCTATAATCAAAGCTTCTTTTTTATTTTATTTGCCATGCCAAGAATTTTACTTTATTTGCCAAGAAAGAATCGTGCTGAGCTCCAGTTAAAACTTACAAGCTCCACCAGGAGCATTTGTGCTGGGGACACTGTGCACTGCAGTTACTTCTCTGGGAGCATATTAATTAAGCATAAATTTAAAGGCTTGGAAAAAGTTTATGAATGGAAACCATTTCAGAGAGCCCAAGACAAAAATGGGAACCTAGGTGAGGTCCTTATCAACCTGAAATGATTCTCCCTGCCTGCTTTACCTCCTTGGTCATATCCACTTGTTGAATTTAGGCCCTGAACTTGGTTTGGAGATTTTGAAATCTCTGTCTTCTCTGGTCAACTTGATATAGCTGTGGTAGGACTTTCAAAGAAAACAAATCAATTCTGTGAAAGTAGATGTGTTGTTTTTACACTCATTTTTTTCTATAATTCTTCTGGGAGTGTATCTGGTGGGGAAATAAGGTGGGAGCAGTGTCCTTGTGTAGGGCAAGGCTGAAGTGGAGGGGCAGGCACTGATCTCTTCTCTCTGGTGACCAGTGGCAGGACCTGAGGGAATGGCCTGAAATTGTGTCAGGAGAGGTTTAGGTTGGATATCAGGGAAAGGCTCTTTATCCAGAGGATGGTTGGGCACTAGAACAGCTCCCCAGGGAATGGTCACCAAACCTGTCTGAGGTGAAGAAGTGTTTGGACAATGCTCTCAGGCATGGGGTGGGATTGTTGGGATTGTCCTGTGCAGGGCCAGGAGTTGGACTTCAGTGACCTCGTGGGTCTCTTCCAGCTCAATAAATTCTACAATTCTTGGTTTTCCCTTGGGAAGAGGAGGAGAAGGCAGGTACTTTACTACCTTATACCTCTCCCTTTTAGATGAGTGGGATGAAAGGAGTTCTTCCAGCTGAGAAGAATTTTACCTTCAGGTAAAGCTTTATTCCTAAAGCCAGAAAAAAAATTGTATTTTGTACGTTCAGGAGAAGTTTGACAAATCAGAAAGGTGATTAAAAAAGGAAAAAAAAAAAAAAGAACAGGAGTTTATAAGTGTTAATGCAAACAGAGACCTTGAGTTAACCCGTAGGGAATTGAGTTCTTGAATTCACTGACCCCGCTGTGGAAGAAGGAGTTTCAGGGAGGATTGATGCAAACACCAGCTTCATCCCAGTTTGTCCACCTGTAATTCCACAGGTGCCCCCTCTCTGTGCTGTGGCCCTGCTGAGGAGACCCAGGCCTTTTGTAAAAAGTCACCTCACAAATCCATAGTGAAGAGCCTCAGAGCTTTTCCATGTGAAACAGCCTCACGTTTTCCAACACTGATGAAAATCATGCTGCCTGATGAGTGTGATTTTTGCTTACATTTTCCTTTATCACTTATTTCACTCAAATTTCATCAGCAGGAAATAAAAGCCTCCCAAGCTTGCACGCCAGGAGCAACTTCACATTACATGTGATGCTGCTTCTTTCATTCTCTTCTATTTCCTTTTCTATTTTAAGCCCTTTGTTTTGAGGAAAGGAACTTTGTTCAAGCATGCCCTGGGCCAATCCTTTCTGTCCTGGTGTTTGTTGAAGCTTTTTTTGGCCAGTTTAAACAGGAGAGCAGAGGTGATGAGGATAATCAAGGTTCCTGTGATTTATATGAAATGGGAAGGCAGTGGAAGACCAAAACAGTGTTCTGGCAGTGGAAGAGACCAAGGTCTGTGTGGAACATGGGATCAGACACCTGAGGATGCACAGGGAGGAACATTTTGGGAAGCTGTTCAGTACTGGGGACTAAAGGACGTGTCTGGGGTGGGTGGAGGTGTCTGTGCCTCCACCACTTCTTGCTTGTCTGTTTTCTTTAGCATTTTTTAATTCCCATCATAATCTTCTTCTTTGTCTTTACTCTTTTTCCTCCTTTGCCTCCTTCATCTTCTTCCACCTTTTCACTTTCATGTCAATTGTTGTGGAAAAACTAAAATAAAGACATGAATTTACTGTTTCTCTCCAGGGCAAACCACTTTTCCTCTTTGGCCAGCAGCCAAAAATCAATCTCTTCCTCTCCCTTGAGTTCATTTCCCAGTGCCTGAGGCACATGGCTCTCGTTGTGGATCTCGGTCTTCAATAAGGAATTATTCTCTTGGATAATGGTGTGAAAAGAGGGGAATTGAAGCTTTGCAATGGCTCCAGTGGTCCTGGAGAAGGAACAAGGAGCCGGATGGGTGAGACAAATCTGCTCAGCTGGGCTGTGAAAGGGTTGAGCCACAGGGCTGAGTGTGGTGGGGCTTGATCCTTATTGGTAAAGATAAACTGAGGATTTGGGGTGGATGGTTTGAAATCAGAGGGAGGAGGTTCCTTCCTGCCTGCTTTTTACTCCTTGCAGGTGTTTCATGGGGCAAAAGGGGAGTTTGGAGACCAAGGAATTTTCTGTGTGAGTTGCTTTGGCAAAAACGATGCTGTAACTTCAGTTAAAGCTTTCAAAGGAGAGGTGCTGCAGGAAATCTGTGACTTTCTTTAACAGAACGCAGATATAATTTTTGGTGGTGGTTTGGGGATAAATCTGTGACAATTTGGGGTGCTGAGTTGCTTTGCTACAGCCACGTTAAGTATTGTAAGTAGAAAGATCAAATTCTTGTCCTGTTTTTCCTCTTTCCCCCTTCTTTTTACTGGAGTTACTTTAATTACTGCTGCTGCTTCTTCTTCTTCTCTGCAACTTTTAGATTATTTTGGGTTTGCTGCAAAATTGAGTTCAGGGAGGCAATTGACTTCACCTGGCTGCAGAAAAGCCATTAGGAGCTCCAAATTAGTGTGAAATAATTAATAGGAAAGGAAGATTAACGTGGAGAACACGGGCACTTTCCATTAACATTAAGCGAAAGGATGTTCCTGTGGGTTCCTTTACCATGTGTGTTGTCCTGGACCTCCAGCAATTCCCTTTGGACATTAATTATATCCAGACCACTCGAGACAAGACCTTATAAGCCTGGTCAGGCCTCATATTTGGCTTGTCTTGAAGAGGAACTGGAAGAAATTCCTGCTGGGATTTCTCCTTCCCTGCCAAAGCTGCTGCTGGTGGTGCTTGGAGCTGTCGAGGTCCCAGCACCTGAGAGCCCCAGGGATGCCCAGGGGCAGCAGAAATATTTTCTCTCTCCTGAGCAGAACTGGGGGAAGCAGCCTGTGGGTTCCTGGGTTCTATTTTGCCCCAAGCACAGACACCACATCCCTCCACTGGCCAGTCCTCATCCAGAGCTGTCTCCTGGAGACAGAACTGTGATGAATTAAAGATTAAAACTGCACTGAATCATGGAAAGTGATGCACTCTGAGTGTTCTCTTCTACACTGGTTGCAAAAATCATGTGTAAGGCTTGCATGGATTTTTGAGCTTCTCAACCACTCCCTGAAAGGAGAGTGCAGCCAGGTTGGGGTCTGTCACTTCTGTCAAGTAGGAAGTAGTAGAAAAAAGAGGAAATGGCCTCAAGATCCACCAGGTGAGGTTTTTATTGAATAGGAGCAATTTCTTCACTGAAAGGGTCATCAGGCATGGGAACAGGGTGTCATGAGAAGTGACTGTGTCACCATCCCAGGAGGTATTTGAAAGATGTGTAGATGTGGCACTTCAGGCACATGGTTTAGTGGTGGATTTGGCAGTGCTGGGTTAATGGTTGTATTCAAAGGTTTTTTCCAACCTAAATGATTCCACGATTCAATTTCCTCAATTTCCTTTTTTTTTTCCCCTTTTTTATTAGTTTCTCCTTTTTTTGCATTCATCCAGAGTGTGACAGGTAGAGGAGAGGTCTAAGATGCCAGCCCTGCATAGCAGACGGGTGTGAGGCAATTTTGGATGGCTGGATTTAATCTTGCTGCAGTTTCACAGATTTTTTATACCTAGAGGATGCAATTTCTGGAGTAAAACTCCACAACCAAATCACAAAGTTCTTTAAGATCCCATTCACAGCGTTGACACTCTTTGCTTTGGCAGAGCAGGTATTGAAGAGCTCTTTTTTCCATCTGTTGCACCTTCCTGGGTGCCTGTGGGGCTTTTCAGGCAAAGAAAAGAAGAATTAAATAGGCAAATATCAGAAATGCCATTGTTAGCTGCTGCTGCTGCTGCTTTAGGAATTGGTTGGTGGGGTTTTGAGTGACCTGGTCTGGTGGAAGGTGTCCCTGCCTATGGTGGCAGGAACAGGTGATATTTAAGGTCCCTTCCAACCCCAAAAATTCTATGATTTCTATGAGTAAAAATAAATTTAGCAGCACTAAATATAGCAGGGCATCACTGTATGCTAGGCAGGGAGAAGGCTGAACTGATTGCAGAGGAAGTTGGGTTGTCCTGGGATCCAAGTGGATTTTCCTGGAAAAAATAAATGGGGAAAATAAGTGGAAACAGTAAAAATGTTTTTTGGAAATGTCCTGTTCAGGAATGAAAGGAGAAACCATTTTCATGTGGAATTCTGTAACACATCCACTGCAAAACCTTCACAGCCTTGAGGACTCGCAGTGTAAATAAAAGTCATTTTTTGCCAGCTGTGGCCCTGAACTCTGTTAGTGTCGGGGCATGTATTTAATGCATAACATCATCAAAACCATATCAGAAACCTCCTATTCCTTCTTGGGGAATCATGATATTTAAGCATTCACTTGATGTAATCAAAGATGTTTAATTTTTTATCAGACTTCACATCCACTTTCCTCCTCAGTCTTGGTTTGTCTTCCTTGGCTTGGTAGTACAGATGCAGTTTTGCTTTGCTTTCTGCTGCTGTTTTTAAATTGTTCTGCTTGTCTGCTTGAGCTGCTGCATCCTCCATGAAGAGTTACAACATCTCGGCTTGATGTGTTGAAGCTTGAAATTGGAGTAGTTAAAACAGCCTCCTTGTTACTATTTTCTTTTCTTTCGCAAAATAAAAACAAAATAAAGCCAGAACTGACAGCATGCTGGGACACGAAATAAAAGTCCAGGAGCAGGAAACTGCAAGCGAGATACAGTGCAGTTTTCTCAGAACAAACATTCTCCAAAATTTGCATTTTTAAAGTAATTGTTTGGAAATTTTGGACAAAGATTTCATTTGGCTTTTTGGGGTTTTTTTTAGATTTAATTTGCAATTTTTTCATGTGTGAGGGTGATTGTGGGTGCTGTTAGATAGGTGTGGATTGACAGACCTTTGAGGGGAGTTCATAACTTCACAGTCCTCTTCCATTTAAATGAATAGATAATCTTCACTTCAATGAATATGTGGAGGCTTAAAAAATTAAGTATTTCCATGTATTCAGAGTATGGTCCTCACACACTGTCCTGTTGTATTTCGCCTCTTTCCCATTAGGGAATTGTGGCACAGGGTGAGAAAATTGGTCTCTCACCAATAAATATAAATAAATCTCACCCTTTCAAATTAGCACCTGAATTTTTGGGTAGTTTTTAACTTCACAGAACAACTCTGGACTCCCAGTGTTGCTCGGTGTTTCTTTCTCAGGTGCGCGCAGTCTGTGCAGTGAAATTGGTGCTTCTCCTGCCTTTTGCAACATTTGGGAATTTAAACATTTCCTCTTTACTCTTGGGGTGACTTTGACATTTTAAATGACTCCTCAGAGGTGCCTGCTGGGTGCTGTGCAGGGGTGTCCCCATGTGGGAACACACTGAATTCTGCATTATCTGGATTATTTGGGGATTCAGTGCAATGCTGTTCCCAGCTGGGTGATTACAACCGAGGTCTCGAGGGAGTTCCCAGCCCTTGCTTTGGTTGCTTCAGGGTTCATCTGAGGCTTTGCTCAGTACCTCAGTGCATGTGGAGTCAGGATTACTGGGCCAGGCTAAAAATCTGTTGAGGTAAATTCAGTGTTTCTAGGGAAAGAATAGAAATAAAGAAGTTAAATAAACCCTCCCCACCTCCTCTAATGAAAAAAAAAACAAAAAAACAAAAAAAACCAACAACCATCCAAAATGAGTTCTACCCCAAAAAGTGCAGATCAGTCTTCTCTGGAACCTGTTATCACCTTGAAAATCCAAGAAAAACCTCCTAAAATGGGGCTCATCACAGTCTGTAAAGAAATAAAAATCTTATCCCGTGCTGCTCTTTTGCCAGTGATTTAATGAGAACTGGATCTTGCGAGTAACCAGTGAAATTCTTGGGGAACAGGGGAGCCCACGCTAATTTCTGCTGTTCTGCAGCCTCATCTGGAAAGCAAAGGAAAGGAGTGTCTGGGACAGCTGATTTAGGAGGAATCAGGAAGAGAAGAGTGGGAAAATCTCTATCAATGAGGCCCTGTGCATTTGGATTAAACACCATTTAGCACCCTGGATTTGTGTCATCCTGACAGGCTGATCCATGACTTTATTTACAGCTGTTACAGGGCTGAACCATCTCAGTGAGTGTGAGAAGCAGTGGAAAATCTTCTCTCTGGGTGTGCAGCTGCTCCTCCAGCACTGGGAGATCCATCCTCAGACCTAACCTGAGCAGTGCATCCAGCAGGCTTCTCGTTTTGCCCAATCTCCCTCATTTTTGCCTTGCTCCATCGCTGACTTTCTGCTCTGCCAAGTGCAGATTGGGTGTGTGGCGTTCTAGCAGCTTAGGGAAATCTGGTTAAGGGATGCAGAGTAGGTCAGAGCTCCAGTCTGCTGACTGGAAGAAATTAATTTCAGCTCCTGTTTGGGTCTGTGATGCTTCACCTCAGGGGAGGAGCTGGGGAACAGCAGGGCCTGTTGGACTGTGTTGGGTGGAGGAGCCCTGGGGTGCTTCAGGACACAACCAAAGTTTCAGGTCAAGCAGTTCTGGGACCCCTACAAAAGCTGGCACAGGCGAGAGGCAGAATTGGGTGAAAAACCATGGGAAAATCTGCTGGAGAGCTGCTGCCATAAAACTGGTGCCAAAGACATATGTAATTACTCTGGTGACTGTGATCAATCAAAATTGAAATGTTTTTTTAAATCTTATTTACGTGATTTATCCTTTCTCTGTAATATGGACTTACTACAGCCATAATTAATAGTGTTAAGCTGATGGAAGGTAGATTTGGATTGGATACTGGGAATAAATTCTTCCCTGTAAGGGTGGGGAGGCCCTGGCACAGGTTGCCCAGAGAAGCTGTGGCTGCCCCATCCCTGGAAGTGCCCAAGGCCAGGTCAGATGGGGCTTGGAGCAACCTGGGATAGTGGAAGGTGTCCCTGCCCATGGCAGGGGTTGGAACTGGATGATCTTTAAGGTCCCTTCCAACCCAAACCCTTCTGTGATTCTGTGATTCTCTAATATAGCTCAGTCCAACATCACATCACTCCTTTCCTGGGGATGATGAAAGTGTGGAGAAGGTAGGAATCCTTTCAGGGGTTTTAAAGTTGGGAAATGAAGTTAAAAAACAAAAACAAAACAAAGCAAACAAACAAGCAAAAAACCACCTAAAACAAACAAACAAAACACAAAACCAAAAACAGGCAAAACCCACTCCAAACAATTTCCCCTACACCTACCATCCTGAAACCCCAAAACATTCAAACCCTCACCTCAGCGTTCTCCTTGCAGGCCAAATTTGAGTACCTTGGCTACAGTGGGACCTTGGGAATGAAGTTGTGACAATTTTTCTGGGTACCAGCAGTAGAAATTCCTGGCACTGACTCACTACCCCTTGCACTTGAGCTATCAGGAAGGAATAGGAAGAGGAGCCTCTCTTGGGACACAAAACAGGAATGTGTGGAGCTGAGCTCCATTCATTCAATCTGAGCTCCCACCTCCCTCCTGCCCCACAAGTTTTGACCCCACAGAGCAGGAGCACTTTGCTCAAACTGCTTCCTCCCCTCTTCCATAGTCAGGACCTGCTCCTGGGCCCTCCTGCTCTGGGAAATGCTGGTTGACCACCACTTGGCATTGTGGTTTCTCATTCAGTCGTGGTTCTGATACTCCCACTTCATAAATGAGGTGGATTTATTTCTGTTCTGATTGCTGATGATCCCTACAAATGCCATGTCAATCCACGTGGGCTGTGCCCACCGTGCCGCAGCACCTCCTGTCCTGGTGGTGCAGGGTTTGTCTGTCCAGTGCAAGTTCCCTGACCAGGCACTGTGCAAAGCTGCATCAGACCACCCTACCTGGGCTAAATTTCTGAGGCAAGGAGGAACCTACATTCCCCCTTTCAAAGCACCATCCCCCTTTCAAAGTGATCGGTGGTGTCCAGTATTAACACAACTTTTTTTCTGTTTTTCTCTTCACAGCCACCCAGATTGATCCCAGCGAACTGCAGGAACTTTTTCAGGAGACTTCAGCCAACGTCTTCCGAATTAACTCCAATGGTGCGTAAAATGAAAGGTGTCCTGGTGCATTCTGTGCTGTCCTGCTGATGATTCCTGTGCATGCACACGGCCCCTGGCAGCTCCTCTTGTCAGGGAGCAAATATTAATGCAGCTTTTCTGCTGCTGCATCTCACGAGCAGCAGCACATGTCCAATACACAGCTCCTTATAAGATGTAAAAATATTCCGCCATATGTTCCATCCAACAGGCACAGATATATTCCAATCCTCCCTGAGACCACATCCTTTTTCTATTTTTAATTGTGTCATCTGTTACAATAGAGAGTTAGAGCTCAGAAAGGTGGAACAAGCCAGGCTCGTTTTCAGATATGTTGCAGCACTGCTGCGTTCAGAACCTGTCACACGAGCTTGCAAAACATCCATCTCCCTTAGAAAAACACCAGCACCAGAACTCTGCTATTCTTCACTCTCTAGGCTGGGCAGGGGTGCTATTCCTGCTCCTGTCTCCCCAGCCCCTAGAGGTGCAGAGTCTTCTCTCCTTTGAAACAGTTTCTGGCTCATCAGTTTTGTTGGGTTGAGCTGGAGGAATTTATCTTGCAGGCAGATATAAACTAACATTGCAGAGTGGAAGGTAATGCCATGGTACCCCCGTTCTAAAATACACCAGTGTCAGACAGGGACCTAAAATTATGAGTGCTGATTTTATGACAGACCTTGAAATTGCTTCAGAGTCACCTGGACAGTTTCTGTGTCTGTTTTTTTCTGTGTCTTGGGTGACAGAGAGGCCTGGCCTAAGCGTAGGGAAAGGATTTAAGTGCCCCCTTATTTGTGTAATTCTTTCCCTTTGTGTCCTGGGGTAAAGTCCTGGTCGTTGTAGCAAGCGATCCTTGTTAGAACAAGGATGGGAATTAAAAACTTCTAAAACAGAGTTTTCTCTACTTTTAATCAGTTGTGTATGCTCCATCTGGCAGGAAAATTCAAGCACCAGTTTTTCCGTGACTACAAGGGATCGGTGACCCTTGTATTGGTGACAGCCATGTAAAAAAGGGATTATGGCCACTGTGGGAGCTTGAACCTCCCAGCTGTGGTCACAGGTCCTTGCCTTGCAGGTGGGTGAACAACCACACAGAAATCCCTGCACAAGCACCAATTTTGGTTGCTCCAGCACCAATAGTTTTAATTGGACAGTGGCAGTGATGAGTGGTAGCAACACTTCTGCTTCCAAACTGAGGGCTCAGACTGAAGTTGTGCAACCTTCTCATGAGTCTGTGTGTGCTGTTCCTGCCCAAACTGGCCAGGTTACTGACTTGATGAATCCCTGTGCTTTAATCACAACTCCTTCTATGGTGGGGTTTCTGCTGAGAAAACCTAAAGGTAATGGCACATCTCTTTTGAAATGCCACAGCCCAATTCCTTTTTTCATTCTTAGTTAGAATTGCATTAACCCCTTCAATTCGTGTTTGACAACCTCCGCAGTTGTTATTTCTCCTCTTGAGATGGGGATGATGTGTTTTCTCTTAAGAGTTGCCTGAATTGAGTGCTCTGTGAAGCAGGTAATCACATTGCCTGTACTTAAAACTATTTTGCAAAAAATTGTGAGGGTGCAGAGAAAAGCCAAAACTGTTTGACGTCCAAAAATCAGAGTTTTAAATTCGTGCCATCTAAATTTCTGTTTGAGACATCTAAGAGGACTCAATCATGGTGTGAAAGTGCCTCTCTAGGAAGAAACACATCAAATAGATAGCAAGGGGCTCGTTAATCTGTCATTCTCACACAGAAGGAGATCAAGAGATAGGAGTTAAAGCTACACAAATTCAGTCCTTCTGTATGAGGATAACCAGCCTTTAGAACTGCTTATGGAGGGGGCTCGATGGATTTGGCTTTGCCATGAACCTTTAAATCAAGATTCAAATGTCTTTTTATAAGACACACTTTAGTCCAGCTGCAGTCTACAATCTTGATGTGGGAGTGATGGGACAAAATTTTATGGGAGGAAATCAGATTGGATAATCAGAATTGCTCTCTCTGGCTTTTAAAATCTATGAATCTATGAATCTATAATGCCTTTTAAAGTGCTTTCAGGTTGAAGAAATACCCATAAGATACTCCACTGTTGTTGCTCTGTTCACTACCTGTATTATTTTTTGTCTGAGAAAACCAGTTTCATTCAGTTTATTTTTTATAGTCTTTCCCCAAAAACGTGGGTAAAGCTTTTCAGGAGAAGGCTGCTGAGCATACTGCTAAGATCTGGCAGAGCTAATCCCCTTTAGGTACAGAACTTGTTAGGGTTAGAAAACGGGGAAGAATGCCCGTGATTCTTTCTGTACCACAAAGTCTCTTCAGGAAACTCTGACTTGGAGCATGGAGAATAAGTCAGTGCTGTTGTTTGTGTTGCACCATGAAAGTGGCTGAGCGAGGAACAGGCAGCTACGTTCCAGATGCTCACCAAATGATGGGGTTACTCCTCTTGTGCTGGGCATGGTGTGTTGAACATCCTACAGGTTCATAAATCCCATCACAGCTCCTCTTTCCCTCCTTTTCCTGGCTTTCTGCAGCCTCTCTGGGGTTTTTCAGGTTCCCCGTTGTGTTTGGAGATCAAACCATGCACCTCTTCTCCCTCTTGGGGTAATAAATATCATAGAATCGTGGAGTCATAGAATCATTAAGGGTGGAAAAGACCTCCAAGATCTCCAAGTCCAAGCTTGGAATGCCACCAAGGCCACTAAACCTTGTGAAGTGCCTTGTCAATTTATTTTTGAACACTCCCAGGAATTGTGACTTCACCCCTTCCCTGGCCAGGCTGTTCCAAGCTGTCAGGAGTTGGCCATGTTATGCTTTTGTTGTTTAGGTTCTAAAAATCCCAGGTTGTGGCCAATCTCAGCAATACTTTTTATGTCTTTGGGGAATGACTATTTTTAATGAAACAAGAAGTCAACTTTGTACCAGGATTTTAAAGCACCATTGAATTTTATTGAGTAACACTGCAGAAGTAATAAACGCTCTGTGCTTTGTCCCTCTTTGCTGTCCTTATTCTTTTTACAGAAGTCTGAGCCTTTGAGGTGATTTAAATTTTTCTGGGGCACTTCAGGACTTGCTTCCTGACCAAGGGGAAGTTTATATCTCTGAGTTGATTGTGACTGTTCTCACCTATAAATGCTTCCTGCTCCCTTTTTCTGCCATGAAAATGGAAATCTTCCTTATTTGTTGAATAAAAATCTTAGCCAGGACAGCTGGCTCTGTTTATGTGCTACTGGATCACTCTCCTGCCAGGTCATGAGCTTATAGACTTTTTTTGATGCTGTCTCTTGCAGAAGTGTGAAGGGGTAGGGGGAGATTTTTCCTAATCTTTGCATCTGCTTTCTCTCTCTTAATTTTTCGGGGCTGCCCCTGTTGAAAATGGGGAAGGTTCATAGAATCATGGAGTCATAGGATGGTTTGGGTTGGAAGGGACCTTAAAAGTCATCTTGTTTCAACCCCCTGCCATGGGCAGGGACACCCTCCAGGGTGTCACATAGTGCCACCTTCACTTTTGGAACTTCTATGCTTTTTTTTTAATTTAGTTGATTTCCCTATCAGGACACAAAAAGAAGCTCAAATACTGCCTGAATTTGTCTCATTGATGTCTTCTTTTCCTACATATTTTTTTATCAAGATTTTGCATTTTTTCATGTACAGCTTTTAGCTGCCTCTTAGTATGTGTCTTATAAATAAGTACAATAAGTAACACTCCTAAATGGAGCTGCTGTGGTGCATCGTGTCTGATCAGTGGAGAACGTACTGGAGGAATCAGACCTGTGCTGGCCAGATGGAGAACCTGGACTCTCTAATGGGTCTCTTGCCTCTCTAATTCTTGCTCCTCACTCATTAATGACTGCCCATATGTTGTGAATGGATTTTGTGAATATAGTTCATCTCCTGTCTTTGCCCAGGCCTATGGCAGCCGGCAGGAGGTGTATTGAAGTGACCAGCACCCCAAAAATCCACTTTATCCACAGGTTCTNTCTTTCTGCACCAGCTATCGTGGTACAGAGAGGCGGGGGTAGATGTCCTGCCACACCATAACAGGCTGGTGCCATGTGCAGTCCCATTACCTTGATTGTAAAGGCTGAGCAAAAGATTTTTTCGGATCCCTCAGGTGTGATAGAGTCTCCATGGCCACCTCGGGATGGTTTCCTATCCCCCACTGATTTAAGGATTGCTATGGCCCAGACAGCTGGGGTCAACCCTCAGTTCAGTAAATCAGTGCAGCTCCAGCATCACTGATGCCTTGTGAACATGTCTCATCCTGGAAGACTCAGGTGGTCCTTTGGATAACAAAAAGTACAAGGCTTTTAAAATGAGATTCCTGTTTTAAGAATGGCTTCACACATCCCTCCAGCAGACCCTGATGTTTTGCTCCTCTGGTCAAATTACTGCTCACATGACCAGAACTGGTACATTGAGAGGGATTTTCCACATCCAGCACAGGAACTGCAGAGATTTTGATAAATTCATTCTTGGTCAAAGCACGTTAGATTTAGCCCAGAGTAGCTCAGATTAATTATAGAATCATAGAATGGCTTGGGTTGGAAAGGACCTTCAAGACCACTTGGTTCCAACATCCTGCCATGGGCAGGGACACCTTCTACTAACCCAGGTTGCTCCAAGCCCCATCCAACTTGGTCTTGGACATGTCCAGGGATGGGGCAGCCACAGCTTCTCTGGGCACCCTGTGCCAGGGCCTCACCACCCTCACAGGGAAGAATTTCTTCCTAATATCTGGTCTGAACCTGTCCTCCATCAGTGAAAATCCTCTCCCCCTTGTCCTGTCACTTCATGCCCTTGTCCAAAGTTCCTCTCCAGTTCTCTTGGGGACCCTTTAGACACTGGAAGGGGCTCTAAGTTCTCTCTGGAGCCTTCTCTTCTCCAGGCTGAACAGCCCCAGCTGTCCCAACCTGGCTCCAGAGCAGAGGAGCTCCAGCCCTGTGATCATCTCCGTGGCCTCCTCTGGATTTGCTCCAACAGGTCAACATCCTTCTTGTGTTGGGGGTCTCAGAGCTGGATGTGGTCCAGGTGGAGTCTCATGGGAGCAGCGTAGAGGGGGAGAATCAGCTCCATTGAGCTTCTGGCCACTCCTCTTTTGATGCAGCCCAGGATACTTTTGGCTTTCCAGAGATTCAGGAGACTCATGTTGGAGTCTTAATCCTGCTATTTTCCACGTAAGAGCTATATCAAATGGTAACCTTTGGCTCCTCCAGAGTTCATATCTTGTCATTTCGGGATAACTGACATTTATTTAGTTGCCTAAATACTATGTTTGAACTGGAATATTAGGTAAAATTATTGGATAAGAACTTAAACCCAGGTCACTTTCTCATCTGACTGACAAACGCTTTCCTCACCTCCTGTGTTCATGTCTCAGATTCTTTTCACCTTTTTGTGGGTTTTCCAAAATACTGAACAAATCTGACAGCTCCTGGATTTGCCTCAGTGTAAAATGGCACAAGTGTGTTTTGTACAGTAGGAAAACTGCTTCCCACTCCAATCTTCGGCAAAGCAGGTGGCAGCAAAACTCACTTTGAGTTGTCCTGATTTTTGCAGGTCAGGTTAGAAAGGTTCATGGATGCTGTAGCTGCTGGTTTTGTTCTGGAGTTGCACACATGACATTAACTTGTTCTTACAAATTCAATGTCCTCACAAGTCTTTTCTTCACCTTGGCTTGCTGTCCATTCTCCAAGGACCACACTCTGCTTTGTTCCAAAAGGTTGATGGGCCCAAAAGTATTTTTAGTTGATGCAAGATTTTGTATTTGAACTGGACAGCATGTGGATTCCAAGGGAAATTGATTTGTTAGGATTGTGGAGAGGGAAAGAGGGAATTATAATATCCATGAGATCTCCGCAGGGTTAGTGCTGTCCTTTTACAGGTTATTAGTGAAAACTTCCAATTTGTTCTTTAAATCATTGTGCTTCCAGCAAAGAAGAATAATTATGAGCTCAGTTATAGACAATTCCTTGAGGCCTTGTCTTACTGAATCTCCAAACTCTGCAGTAAAATCTGTTACTGAGAACTAGCATTGGTGGAAGTATATGGTGGTATTCAAGGGGTTTTTTTGAATATTCATGTAGTTGAGGCACATTAGTTACTTTTTATGCTGTTTAGTGACTTTTGGTGTCAAGCCAGCAGAGCCCAAAAGAGAAGAGAGGATTTTGTCTGTCAGTGGAAATATAATTAAGTGACTTGTTTGAAATTACAGGCCAAGTCCAAGTCTGCAGAGTCATTAAAACAGAGGATTTCTTAAATTTCTGCAGAAATAATTGAGCCATGTTTCTAATCTGTTCTTCTTTCTATCCTTAAATATTGAAGCGTGACTGATAACAGGTTATGGGTTTTTACAATTGGAAACGTCCTGAGAGAAATCCCACATGTAAATATCAAGAATGTAATTTATTTAACATGTTCCATTGTGGGAAATCTTGAAGTGCTTTTCTTGCTCACTGTGCTAAGTCCAAAAGCAGTGACCTGTTGTTAATTTGAAAGTGAATTTGAGACAGTGAAATTCAAGGGTGGAAAAAGACAACAGTACTGCTAGATTTCTGCTTTTATATACATATACTTTTTTTTTTTTTTTTTTTTTTTTTTTTTAATCTGACATCATTGCAAATTACAAACCAAACCATGTTTCCCTTCCAGCTGCCTTTATGGTAGAGTATTCTCTTCTCTTGATGGAAAAGCCCAAGAAGCTGTCGAGCACAAACACAGGAGATGATCACAGCTCCATTTTATCTGGGCCAAAAGAGAGACAACATTTTGACTACTTAAGTCTTGAACAAGAAGATGGAAGACACCAGAGTAGACATCAGTGTTCTGCCTCTTAATTATGATTCATAGCAATAAATAGTGATTATGCAATTTCTTGCCTCTTCCTCAGGGGCACATTTCCAGCTGCAGATGCTCCGTGCACAGCTCTGTGTCACCTCGAGGCTGGAGGAGTCAGAGATCTGTGCAAGGTCCATGGAAGTGAGGTTTTCTGACAAAGGTTTCATATTCTACCATGTCATGGCCTGTTGTACATGGATTCACCATTTATGCTTCCAAAGGACCCAATTTATCATTCTGTGGCAATGGCTATTGGTAGATGTTGTCCCCTTTCTCTCGTAGGTTGCTTGTTCAAATACTTCACTGTATTTAAAAAAAAAAAAACAAAAAAAAATTAAAAGACAAACATCTGAACTAAGATCTAGTATTTTTTTTTTTCTTTGAAAAGGTGTGCTGCTTCTTTATCTTTTCTTTCTCTGCTGTTGACAGTGACCTCTCTGGAAAGAAGTCTTCGATCCCTGGGGACCTCGAATGACACTCAAGAGCTGCAGGATGGACTGTGAGTTTATTTTAAATTTTTGCAGATATTTCTTTGTCCTGGCCTTTTCATTTTCTCCCTCGTCTATCCTCACCCTTTTTTCCATCCTTTTATTACAGCTGGACACCTTTTTGTCAGGATTACTTCGGTTTTTTCCGTTTCTGTCGGTGATTAATGGCAGTAGGATGTGTATTGATCGTATAAAGCTTTGCTTGTGCTGGCTTCAGGTGGCAGAGGATGGTGTGGAGATAACACAGAAAAGATGGCCCACAGTGAAAGAGGGCACTCTGTGGTTCTGTAGGTGTTGTTATTTTTCTGTTTTTTGTTGTTTTCGTGTTGGTGGGGATGGTGGTTATTTATTTTTAAAGTGACGCCAGAGTAGGAAACTGAGCTGGTTTTGGCTGGCACGGAGATAATTTTCTTCACAGTAGCCAGTATGAGGCTATGTTTTGGATTTGTAATGAAAGCAGTGTTGATAATCCAGGGATTTTTCAGTTACTGCTGAGCAGTTCTTACGGAATCAAGGCCTTTCCTGCTTCTCACCCCGCCCCACCAGCGAGTAAGGAGTGAATGAGCAGATGTGGGAGGTTAGTTGCTGGCTGGAGTTAAACCAAAACAGATGTTTGTGTAGCTGTTTCCTTGTCCTTTTCCTTTACAGCCCAGTTCCACTTGGCCAAGGTCCATGAACCCAAGAGGAAAGAGAAAAGGGAATGGTGACAGAGGCATAGGTAGTGACAGAACAAGGGGTCACCCCGTCAAACTGAGAGACAATAGGTTTAGATTGGATATTAGGAAGAAATTCTTCCCTGTGAGGGTGTTGAGGCCCTGGCACAGGGTGCCCAGAGAAGCTGTGGCTGCCCCATCCCTGGAAGTGTCCAAGGCCAGGCTGGATGGAGCTCTGAGCAACCTGGGATAGTGGAAGGTGTCCCTGCCCATGGCAGGGGTAATGGAACCAGGTGATCTTTAATGTCTCTTCCAACCCAAACCATCACATGATTCCATGAAAAAAAAGGAAGGAAGAGGATATTTTATAGGAGGGAAAGGGTGTTGAGGTGTTGGAAGCTGCATCACAACATCACGTGGCAGAACTCTGACAAAATGAAACTTGAGTTGCAGTTGCAGTGGATACAGTTCATTAAACTCCCTCTTCCAGAGCTGTGTACACACAAACACATACAGTTAGCTCTCATTGTTCGTGTGCTAATTACAGAATTCAAATGGCTTTTCCAAATATAGCACAATTTATTAAAGGTTCCTCCCTTCATGCAGCTTGCATGGAAA
The DNA here is from genome assembly GCA_013397915.1 of Daphoenositta chrysoptera. Classification (NCBI taxonomy): domain Eukaryota; kingdom Metazoa; phylum Chordata; class Aves; order Passeriformes; genus Daphoenositta; species Daphoenositta chrysoptera. The sequence goes on along the minus strand of VZRO01005365.1, from coordinate 379,445 downwards.
AACCAAGTGCTTAGGTTGTGGCTCTGATTTCTTGTGTGTGACTGCAGTTCCTGCTGAGATTTGGCTGTGAAGAAAGAGGAGAATTTGGGGTTTATTTCTTTATTTGCCTGATGGACTTGACTGACCTTCTCCATGCAATCTAAACTCTCAGATCTGTTTGCTGTGTCTCTCCTTTTCTCTCCAATCCATTGCTTTCATCAGGGCATCAGATCTGCCCTAATTCACATGCACCCTATTTTGAAAACCAGAGGATTAAAAATAGTAATAGTAATAGTCAGAAGATTTGAAAGTAAATTCCTAAATTTAGGAATCTAGATTGGAGAGGATGTAAGAGTAAAAACTCAGCCTGTGGAGATCGATATAATCAGGAAAGATGTTTACATGTACAAAATTATTTGCAGCATAAAACACCTTAATAACTGCTGGAGATCCTTAACCCAGGAAGGACTCTGCATCATGCAGATATTGTGTTTGCTTTCCTAAACTATTCTTTTTTTTTAAATTAAAGAATCAATTCCTGGTCTCTTCGGAGCACTCCAGAAACATGGCTGGATAATTTTCTACTTTCCTGAGCAGTTACATAAATAGATGCATAAGGCACTAATTGCACTAATTATTTTTTTGATCTCGGAATTACCATTAATTGTCCAGATAGTTAATGCAGCTTTTTTCAAGTTTCACCATGCTTCCCTACCCCTGTCATCAGCCCCAGAATTCCTCCAGCTGTCTCCTGGTTCATCCCCTCTCCCCATGCTCTAGACGCTCTCCCATTTCTCCCACTTGAGTTCTTGTATCTCCAGACAGAGCAGTTCCAGGGTGCTCTGCTGAGGAGGACCAGCAGCTCCCTTCCCCTAAATCCCCCCTTTCTCTCATCCCGGGCTGACACTGCCGTGTCCTTCCCCTGCCCCCCCGTTTTCATCACCAGAAGCAGGCAAACAGCCTCGGGTGCTCTACAGGAACCTCTGCTCGTCTCTCGTGAGAGCTGCACCAGCAAAAAGCAGCGTGTCATGAATCAGGAGAGCTGGCAGGGCTGCATAGATCTCTGCTCAGGAGGGTCAGCTCTTCAGGTGAGACCTTTGGGGCACTGCTTTCTGCTTCCCCGGCTGCAAATCACGGCTTAATCTTCCTCCTCTGCCACTTGACCCCTTTCCTTCAGAGCCTGATGCATGTCTCTCCTTGAACACCCTCTAGCTTGGAAGATGGGAGCAGTGAGGGAACATTTGGCAGGTTTATAGCCCTGGCTGTTTGGAAAACAATCGTGGTTTTGGGTATCTAAGGAGTGAAATTGCCACACTTTCTACTTTCTTGTTAAGTGGCTGTCACTGCCTAAAATGAGGCTGCCTAAAATTAGGCAGATGAGGGAAGGCAGAGTATTTGGGAATAGGGATTAGTGGTGAATTGTTCTGCCACACAGGACATTCAGCTGCTTTGGACTGTAAACTGCAAAAGTTTTGCTTACCTAGCTGCAGGGTCCTGCTAAAAGAGGAAAAAAAAACCAAACCAAAACAAAAAAATCCCCAAACTAAAGTTACCTGATTCTTTTTCAAATTCATGCAGACTTTCAGGCTCTTAAGAACAGGACTCACAAGGGCATCAGATGAAGGCAGGATTCTTACTGTCAGATTGGGCTACTCCCTTTTCTGAAATGGTTTCTCTGCTTTTGAGAGCTGAGTCTTTCAGAATAAGGATTGTATCTGTGGCAAGTAAATTTGGGAGAGTTCATCCCAAATGGAGTGCCAGCTCTAGTCAGTGAGACAGACTTGGCTGCTGCTGTGAGCAGGGTATGTATGAGACCCAAAGTGAATAATCCTGGTCGAAGCTCTTCCCAGAGCCAGCACAAATATTTGTGTGCTGCATGCTTGGAGCTGGATGTCCTGGCAAGTGAAATGTAAATGCCCTTACAAAGCTCTTGGCTGAATGCAGCTGGCCCTGGATTAACTGGGAAGGGAGTGGGAGCAAAAGGAGAAAAGGTGCATGGAGCTGGGACGTGGAGCTAAGGCCGGGAGGCAAAGCTGAGGCTTTCTCCAGTGATGCAGGAAACATCGACTGATTTGTGTTTTTTCTCTGACCTTTGGTTTAATAACCCAGGCTTCCAAGGCATTTATCTGCCTCCTTAGCCAGAGTGTGTGGGATGAGGGGGTTCTCCAACATTAGGAACTGAAGGTAATGAGCTTTTAATTTAGGCAAATCAAATTAAACACCCAGGTAGAGCACTGTCTCCAAGAGACAGTGAATACCAATCTCTGTTGACTGGTGTGGCTGCTTGGTCTCCCATCATCCTCCACAAAGTGGCTGGAAATGAAAGCATCCCTGTAACCCAGAAAATGCTCTCTGAGAAGTGTGTTAGAAGGAGAAAAAAATTTAAAAGGTCTTTAATTGTCACACAGCCTGACCCTGTCTTATTGTGATCTCAAGAAAAGCAGAGTGGCCATGCAGGCTGCAGGAGGCGTTTGCTGAGCACCTGGAAGCCACGAGACTGAGCTTGAAGTGGCAATGAAAGGTCCTTGAGGTCCTTTCCTTGGAGGCTGGGTGGCTACAGAAGTGATCCCAGCTTTCCAAACCAATCTGCCTGCACTGCTCACCTCAGAGAGGAGTTTCTCACCTTGTTGAAAAATTGACCTTGTGTCAAGAGGAATGAGAGCACTGAGTCACAATCACAGCTTATTACCCATTTTCATTGTGTCTGGGATGTAGCCCGTGAGTCTTCACTCCGTGGCGTTTTTGGATCCTTCACTAATCACCAGCAGAATTTGCCTGTTCAAGGAGGAGTTATAAGAAGGATATTTTTGGGGCTTTTAGCACTGGTGAGATTTTAGCACTGATGAGATTTGCTAAAAAAAAGTGTTGATTTCTCCTGATTTGAGGAAAAAAAGACTTTTAGCTTTCACCTCACTTTTCCCACTGGTATTAATTTTTTTTGAAAAGTGCACATTATTGAAATACGTAGGATTTTTTCCTGCACCTGAGAGAGGGCTCATCTGTACATCTGTACAGTGTGAGAGAACAGACCTGCTTTTCTGATGAAACTGATACAAAATCTTGGCTAAGATGGTGCATGGCAGAGAATTTCTTTGGCCACAGAAGAGTTTCAAAATATTTTCCAAATGGGGAAGCTGAGTTTGAGATCTGAGCTGCTTCAGGGTGAGACAACCCAACAAAAAGACTGAAAGTGCAGCTTTTGTATTGCTGCTCTTACCTGTTTTTGGTCAAATATTAACTCCACAGAGCACCTCTTTTCCTTGGGCATGCATATATAGGTTGCTATGTTCTTTACTGGGATTGGAGGGAATTCCATCTTCCTCACCCTTCCCCAGGAAATTTGCTTCACCACCAGATTTTTTTGGGAACAGCAAAATCACTTCACAAGTTTACTTTGCCACCCTAAAATTGATGGAAGCCTGGGGTGAAGCATTGTCAGGTTGGGGTGCTTTTGGGAAGAGAAGCATCCCTGTCCAAGCTGGAAGCCACTAGGAACAGCAAGAGTCAATAAACTACGGCAGCGAGCTCTTCACTGCTCTCAGGCTCGCTCTGAGGTGCTTTGCTGGATCTGCAGAATCACTTTTGACCCATGTTTATATTCAGGATAGAATCAGTAAGTTTGTGATGGACTGGGCTCATCTATGAGTCTGGCTTGGCATGGGTTGTTACACCCTCTTATGGATAAGAACCTAAAGGTGGTTGCCTACATTTTCTTCTTCTCTGGAGTCTGCCAAGCTTCAGCTCATCCTGGTAGGGTCAGAGAATCATGGAATGGTTTGGGTTGGAAGGGGCCTTGAAGACTGTGTAGTTCCAGTGCTGCCTTTTTATGGCCAGGGACACCTTCCACCAGACCAGGTTGCTCCAAGTCTCATCCAGCCTGGCCTTGAACACCTCCAGGGATGGGGCAGTCACAGCTTCTCTCAGCACCTTCACAGCCAGGGATTACTTCCCAATGTCCAATTTAAACTTGCTCTTCTCAGATCAAAGTTATTCCCCCTTGCCCTGTCCCTCCATCCCTTGTCCAAATTCTCTCCCCAGCTCTCCTGGAGCTCTTTTAGGCCCTGGATGGGGCTCTAAGGTCTCCCTGGAGCCTTCTCTTCTCCAGGCTGGATACCCCCAGCTCTCCCAGCTGTTCTCCAGAGCAGAGGGGCTCCAACCCTTGAGCATCTTTGTGTTCTCCTCTGGACTCCCTCCAACAGCTCCATGTCCTTCTGAGGTTGGTGACCCCAGAGCTGGACACAGCACTGCAGGTGGGGCCTCACGAGGTCATGGCAGAGGGGAAGAATCCCCTCCCTGGGACCTTCTGGCCACACTTTCTCATGGTGCAGCCAGGGATGTGATTGGTGACTCTTGGGGCTGTTGAGGCGCCCCAGGGTGTCTGAAGCACATCGGTGGGGTTGGCAGTTTTGCTGTTCTTTCCCTTCTGAAATGGCAGCATTAGGTGTGGTGGCACACTGGGACATCTCAGGGGACACTACGTGACCCCCTGAATCAAATGAGGGAACTGGCACTGGTATTTCATCTTCAGGGTGAAGGATTAGGAGGACTCAGTTTCTTCCCATCTAACTCATATTGCACTGAAAAACGTAGTAACCATTGGCTTTTTGGGGGGAGTTGTGGGGTCGTTTGTGCCTTAGCTGGACCAAAGTGATCTTTGGACATTCCCATGTTCCTCTGGATGCTCCAGGGAGGCTGAACAGTTCTCCTCATGGCTTGAAGCCTCACCAACCTGCTGCAGAGGTGGATGAATCCATGTCCCTCAGCTTTTCTGAATTGACATGAAACAATAAAGGCTTTTTTTCTCAGTTAATTTTATCATTTATGTGTATTGTTTTCCTTTTCTTTTCTTGTTTCACCGTTATGTTTGATAAGTTGGAGGTATAGCTTATATTTTTTTTTTTAAGTGTCTGTTAAAAAGGTTTTAATTCCTCTGGAATGCAGATTCATTTAGAGCAGAATGATGTTTTAAAGTCATAATTTACTGAAAGAAGATTTGTTAAAGTAAATCAGACAGAAGCTTTTAAGTGTCAGCATGTTTAATTAAGGGTAGGATTTAATAATGTTTTATATGGTTTTGTTATACTGCTTGTAGAAGCTTAAAAAAAAAAAAAAGATTTCCATAAATATTTTGAAATGTCGTTTTGATTCCGTTAATATGTTAAACCCTTCAAAGTAATACCTTCCCTGTTCAACTCAAAGCAGTCGGATTAACTTTATCTATCCCCCATTTATCGCTGCTGGCATCAGTTTCTGACAGGAAAAACCTTCTAGGTTTTGGCAGTAAAAATGGGTTGCCAGATTGCAACATTTGCATTTAACTGTATAATACACTCGTTGCCTTAATAACTGTATTTATGTGACAGATCTCACCCTTAAGAATCCCAGAGCTCCAGATATGTGACATCCCTGTGATAAATTACAGAAGCTGGTGATGAACTGCAGAATCCTCCAATGATGATAAATTCATACACTTTTGAACTGCCTCCCCTGCTTAGAGAGGTCCTTGGAGTATCCCTTCACATGCTTGAGCAGTTTCTAATGGTCACTACAAATCAATCTGTCAGCAAAGTTTTTCTTTTCAGTGTTTTTCTCCCAAATTGTCCTTGCCAGAGTTCTGAGGTGGCCAGAAACCTTGGCCAAAGCAAAAGCATCTTCCCACATCAAGATGGGTTTCAGATGTCAGCTGGAAATTTTTAACCCTGTGGTGATGGAACAATGCTTATTTGTTGTGGCAAGGGATGGATGCTCCAGGGGATGACAAGGAATGGTGGCATCTGTGGGACAGCCAACAATCTCCTCTTGAAGGTCTCTTACTGCCATTTCTGTTTATGTAATTTTTTAATGCTTTCATGTCTCAGCTCATGGTTTCTGTCTTCTCCTCAGTGCACTGGTGAGTCAGTCACAGAAAATCACAGCCTGAGGAAGGCTGGAAGGCACCACAGTGGGTTGTGTTGTTCTTCCTCATGTTCAGGTGGAAATTCCTGGGCATCAGTTCCTGCCCTTTCCTCTTGTCCCGTTGCTGGGCCCCATAGAGCAGAGCCTGGACCCTGCTCTGACACCTCACTGCAGGTACTGACAGAAACTAATGAGGTTCCCTCTCAGCTGCCTTTTTTTTGAGGCTGGACAGCCCCAGCTCCCTCATCCTTTTCTTATCAGAGTGATGCTCCTGTCCCTTATTATTTTCATGGTCCTCCACTGGACCCATTCCAGGAGCTCCGTGTCTCCCTTGTCCTGAGGAGCTCAGAACTGGACACAGCACTCCAGATGTGCCTCACCAGGGCTGAGTGGAGGGGCAGGATCACCTCCCTCAACCTGCTGGACTTCTCTTCCCAATGCATCCCAGGATCCCATTGGCCTCCTTGGCCACGAGGACACATTGCTGGTTGCCCACCAGGACCCCCTGGTTTTACTCCTCAGAGCTCTGCTGAATCAAGGGAAGAAGAGAACACTCAATGCTGGTGAAAACTGCGTTGCTTTGGAGCCCAAGCCTTCCCACAGATCCTTGTTCCCATCTCCCATTTGCAGATTTCCCCACTGGCTTTAGGTCCAGCTGGTTGAACACCAGGGCTGTAACATCTCCAGGGCAGATGAGGAACAGGAGAAGTTTCCACAGTGTGAACCCAGGCCCTTGCACATTTGCTCCAAGGATCTGCAGCAGTGTCCCATGGTCTTTATACCATTTGGAGCAAAGATCTGGGTAAACAATGAGATGATTTTTGTCTTCTGCCAGTGACTAGATACTGGAAAAATAAACCTTCTCTTCACCCCATTCCCTGCTTTGGTGCCCCAGGTTAAAAGTGTTCGCTCCTGTGGCATCCCACAGGAAAGGGAAGGGAACACCCGAGATGTGTGGGTGTTGATGGTCAAAAGGAATGGCAAAGGTCAGAGGGTCCACACAGGCTTCCAAAGATTCATTAGTAAATTGCACATTTGACATGGAAATCAGTATAAATTAGTCCCTGACTTCCTGTCTAAGGAAAAGGTAGTGGGTTTTGGGTAAGGAGGTTGGGTGAAAGGGAAGAGAAAGAGATGGATTAAACATGGGGAGAAAGGAAAAACGGAAGAAAGAGAAGGAGAAAGAGAAATCACCAGTCCTGGCTCCAGCACTGATCCAGCTGATGGGGTGTCCAGAGTCCTGGGGCATTTGCATGCCCAGGCTTCATGGGGGTACCTCTTATAAATAAGTTTTCCCTGTTATTTTCTCACTTTTTATGCAAACCGGTTGTCATGCAGAGCTTGTTCTTGTCGACCTGTCTGGAAATGGGTTGAAGCCTTCAGGGATCTTGGATGGTCTTGATTCCCCCTGCAGTCCATTCCCCATTCCCAACCTCATTCCTGTGCCTGCACTGTGCTGTCTTGTGCTCATCTCCAGGAGCCAGAACCAGGATGTTTTTCCCAGAAAAGTGCTGCCCTACCTGTGCATGGTCCCTTCTCCAGCCACATCCCGGTTTTTTTCAGAGCATATTATTGCCAACAGTCCTTGCTTGGCTCCATGACCATCCAGATATCGGTGTTTGAGACATTCACATTACTCCCCTTAGCTCCTATCCTCCTCCATCTCCCTTTGTGGAAGCCAACTGCATCCCCGAGCCAGCACTCTATTTGTAGCAAGAAAATTTTACACTACCAGAAGTGTAGCTGGATATCGCTATGTGTAAAAATACTGTCGTGTTTGGGTGTTTTTTTTCATAAATTTATTCTTAGATGTTTATCTGGGAAATGCTTATTTCACACTAATGTTGTTTTTATTTTTTTTTGTTTTATGGGTGACAGAAGGACAAAGAAATAAATAGAATAAAACATTTTTTATCCTTTCATCTCTTGGGCCACCACGATAGTTTTGCTAATTTTTCAGAAGCCTTTCTGAGATTAATCATTAAAAAATATGCAAATTTCTCCTCTTAATATTACCAAAATAGCAGCTTTTTAATTTGGGGTTTACATCTTTTGACATTTTCATGTATTAGCAATGAAATGTGGGATTGATTAGGTTAGAAATTGGCGTTTTGAGTCAGCAGAGAGAAATTCATCCTCCCTCACCTTGAAAAACAAACCAACTTCAGATATTTTGTCTATTTCCTCCCGCAGAGTTACAGAAAGTGCAAGACAAGATCACATTCTGTTAGCATAGCCTGCAGAGGGCAAATAATTTTATATTTGGGTTGAAATATCCACAGGCAGGAAGTTTATCTAATGACTTGAGATCCTGACTGGAGCGACTTCCCTCTGGCTCTCTAAGTTCAACTTTTGTAAATTTTTTTAAGGCCAAAAAAATACAATTCTTGGTGGGAGGGTAGGACAACTGCACGTTTCAGGTGGGTTTTCATGCCGTTAGTTCCAAATTCAGCCATGCAGTTCATGTGGACTGGCTGGAGGGACCTGTGGGACGAGGTTTGTGTAGGAATTCACGTGTGGAGTGAGCAGTTCTCAGGGCTGAGCATCCATTTGTCCAGGGGCTCCTCCAGGGCTCTGCCACAGCAATCCAAACCTGCCAATGCTTGTCGGGATCCTTCTGTTGGCTTTGGGTAAGGTCTGGTTTATCCTTTGAGCCTGATGCTGCCCATGAAGCCAGGAGCAATGGTCCCACTCTGGAGAGTGACGATTTAACGCGGTGAGCGGCTCGGTTGGTGGTGAGGTCTCCGCGCTGTTCCGAAAGTGTCCCTGCCTTGGGATCACTCTGGCGGTGCCATACAGCAGGCCAGCAGGCCAACATTCACACCAGTGGAGGCAATGATGCCATAATGATTTTTTGCCTTTTCTTTTATACCTCTTTTATACACCTTTATAGCCTTTTGTATTCTTAGTGGTTCTTTTTAGCCTGCATTCCTAGACTTGATGTTTTGTTGAGTTGGGAGACTGAACATCTTGGAGGCCTCAGACACCAAGGTCCTCTCTGGACACATTTTGTAAACTCAAAGATGGGTCTGGCCAGGGGAGGGTCCCAGGGGGAGGGGGGTTCACCTGGCCTCACTCACTGGGGAATCTTTGATAGATGTGCTAATTTGTAACACCTATAATTCTATACCCGATCTATTGTGGGTGTGCATTTGGGGTGAGCATTTCCATGTGCATGTTGGGAGCGTTCCACCTGGACAGAGTGCACCAGGGATCCTTGAAATAAATACTGAGATGAAAACCCCTTTTTCCCTTCTAACAGGGTGCGGCTCTGATTTTAAGAACAGGGATAAGGCACCAGCACATCAGCACGCACTCACTCTGAGCTGGACAGCTCTTGCCTTACCAGAGACAAAGAGTCACGAGAGCTTCCTCATGTAGAATTCCAAACGGGTTTATTGTCCCACACAAAGGGGTCCAGGGATGAAGAACACAGGACAAGGGTGTGTCGAAGCCTTATATACTGGATAACTTAAGGGCGGGCAGAACACCAGGGACAGATTATCCGAGGGCAGGAGGGTGGGGAGAGGGTAGAGTGACAGAACTGTGACCCATGGGAAGAGGCAAGGGGTGGAGCAGGGGAACCTGAAACCAACGGGGCATTGAGGATGGGAGAACTTACCAGAACAGAGACTTATAAAGGGTAAAAGGCGTGTCAGGCCAACGTGGCAACCAGCTGGGAAGGATTAACATAATACAGCAAAGCCTGATGGGGAGACTTTCTTCTAAAGGGTGGCTGCAGACTTCTGAGCTGTCCCATCAGTGGATTTCTACCACTTTAGGGCCCTTTGGCTCATTGGTCTCTCCTGCTGCAGGCTCAGCCACCACAGCAACGTTTGTTGTGACCTGTGGCTTTGATTGATCCATGCCAGGTTTCTGCAGGATGTCTGTGGAAGCAATTAGCATCCTCTGGAAAGTCTGCTGAGCTTGAGGGGGCAAGAAAGAAAGACAAAAATTAGAGTCCAGTCTCAGAGCAGAGTACAAGGGTTTGCTGATCTGCTGCTTGCTGGGGAAGTCACTCTGAGGTGAATATCTGCATTTTTTTCTGCAGTGATTTAGTGGGTGATTCCTTCCACACTGTGCTCAGTCAGGAATAAACCCTCTGAGCAGACACCCCTCCATCTGCACAGTGCAGGAGGCACACCAGGGGTTAAGCAGATCTTTAGGTTATTTCTGTGGACATTGGGTGCTTAAACCAAATAAGGAGATGTTTTTTAGCAAATAACACTTCCAAGTTCAGCACTATTGTGAGGTCAGAAAGAAATCATAGGACCATAGAATGGCTTGGGTTGGAAGGGACCTTAAAGATCATCACATTCCAAACCCCTTCCATGGGCAGAGACACCTTCCTCCAGAGCTGGAAATTCATAGGGGATTTGGTTTGAATGTCTTTTACTGCCTTATTTGAAGTGAAACTGCATAAGGCAGACAAAGATGGTCTTTGGGAGAATGTCTTGGAGAAATAGAAGTTAATAATGCCAGGTGGAAACAGAAAAAAAGAAGAGAAAAGATGGAGAAAAGAGGAAAGAAAACGGAAAACGCAAGGCAAGAAAGGCAAGGCAAGGGAATTTTAATGCAACATTGAGTGGCTGTTAGTAATGTCACACCTTTTCGGAATTTAGCGTGTGAATTAACAGATTTACTCCAGAAAATAATTGTGATCAGCCACGGGTCCACGACATCTTGAATAACAAAGCTGAAGGTCAAGTGTTCAACAAACAGATGTGTTTTATTTTGAAATAATTGAAACCTCAAGGGGATTTTATGTGTCTACCAGGATATTTTATATTGCTGTCTGCTTATATTCTCTTTGTTCACAAAACACAGATGCAATTTGTACATGGAGACTTTCCCTGCTCGCATCCTGTGATCCTCATCCATTCAGTCTTGCAGAATAATGAACAAGTAATGTCATGCTTCTTTCCTAGATTGCAGTGTCACAAAATGGGAATTTTCTTTCTAGATTAAAGATAATGAGCGGGGGGAAAAAAAAATCTTACTTCCCCAGTGTACATCCTTAGGGATTAAACAAGCTGAGGGGGAATTTTCAAGCTCCTTTTAAAGTTGTTTTTTTTAAGTATTGACACAGTAAATAATTACAGAAGGTTCAAACTGCACACTTGAGTCCCTGCTCTTTGCAGCAGTAAACAGTTCCATGAAGTTTGAGTGGTTTTGAGCTTTGAGTGCCACGAGTGCTCTGCCACTTGGTCCCATGGCAACAATGGTGTTATGAAAGGTGCAGACAAAGCAAACTTGTTAAAACATTCAGGAGTGTTTTGTTTCAGCTGTATTTCTCCTTTTCCTTCCCTTAAGCTGCAGGAAACGTTAACCCTGTGTGCCAAAGTCTTGTCTAACACCCTTTGGGAAGGCGTTATAAATTATAATATACCCCCTTTTGGACAAAAAATGGATAAATCTGTTGCCTTGAGAGGAGGTGATTATGGCTGGAGTCCAGTCTTGCTTCTTGGAGGCAAAACCTGGGGAGAAATACAAACACAGCAGCAGGAGATGGAGCAGCAGCTTTTGTCTCTGGTGCTGAATCCCGAGAGGTGCAAACTGGAAAATCCTGGTTATGGCCAAAAATAGAATGTGGCTGATCTGGGCTGTCTGGTGAGCTTGTACCACCCTGGAGTGAAAATGCTGCTCCAGGATGTGTTTTTGAGCCTGGCTTTGTGCAGCACTTCAGGGTTCCAGAGGAAGCTGATGGAGAGGACTGACAAAAAGGTGTAAAAGGAAAGGGGTGGCACAAGTTGCTGTTTGGTCGACACAAAGGATGCTGCCTGCAGGATGGGGGAAGTAAATTGGTGTCACTTTTTCACTGAACTTGGTCCTGGTGGAAGGAAGGGGATGAGAGCAGAACCAGAGCCTGGCACTGCAGGTGCAGGTTACACACCTCAGATTCTGGGTTTGTTTCTGAGCCCCTCATGGCAAGAAAGACACTGAGGGGCTGGAGCATGTCCAGGGAGGAGCAACAGAGCTGGAAAAGGGGCAGGAGTTCCTGGAGCAGCTGAGCGAGCTGGGAGGATGCAGCCTGGAGAAAAGGAGGCTCAGGGGGGACCTTGTCTCTCTACAACTCCCTGACAGGAGGTTGTAGACAGGTGAGGGGTCTCTTCTCCCAAAGAGCAAGCCATGGAACAAGAGGAAACAGCCTCAAGTTGTGCCAGAGGAAGTTTTGATTGGATATTAGGAAAAACTGTGCATTATCAAGAACTGGAACAGGCTGCCCAGGGAAGTGGCTGAGTCCCCATCCCTGGAGAGATTTAAAAGATGCACAGATGTGGCACTTGGGAACACGGTTTAGTGGTGGGCTTGGCAGTGCTGGGTGAACAGCTGGAGTTGGTTATCTAAGGGGTCTTTTCCACCTAAAATGTTCTGTGGTTCTGCAGCCCTGACAGTGCAAATCCGTCTGAACCAGGAGAAGCTGGGGTTGTCCTGGCAGAGAGCACAGCTGGCTGGGGCAGAGCAGGAGTTTGGGCACTGTCAAAATGATTTTGTCTGTGGATGGACTCCCAAGAACTGAAAGAGGTTTGTGAAATCAGTACTTTGGGGGCCGCCTGCTTCTGTGCAGGATTGCAGCGATTTTCCCGTGTGCAGCTCCCCGTGCACTTTTTTTCCCTTTTCAGTGTAATTACCCCGTGGCACAGCCTGGTGCCTGACATTTGGGCTGTGTTCGTGGTACTGCATGTGTCTTTGCACAGCCAGGTTAGAGATAAAATCATCTCAGCTGCTTCAGCTGGTGCTGACGGATCATTTCTCTACACAGCCCATTGAACCCTCTGAGGCAGCAGATTGCAAATGGGATTTAATATGGGTGGATATGAACTGAGATGTTTGAGAAGGTGGGCAAGACAGCTGAGTTATTTGCCAAAAAGCAGGTTACAGCTGCAAGCTGACGGGAGATTTAGATTCTAACGTTGATAAAGCTCCTCAGTCTCTCCTGCTTGATTTGCCACTGGAGTAAGAAGGAAAATCCAGCTATGTCCCATTGTCTATCGAGCAGAAATGAAAGGAAGTGAGATTATTGAATTGCTGAGCATGGAAAATTCCCCCAAGCCCTGCAGAATAATGTATTTTAGTGGTGCTGTACAGTTTATAAAGGTCAGTTTGCACTTCAATTACAAATCTAGGTTTAAAGGTTGTAAAGGACGCAAGAAAAAATAGTGATTTCTTTCTTTTTTTTTCTATTGTAATTACCTCTTGGAATGCTGGTAATATTTCAGACTCATTTGTAAAAAGATTTCACAGTACTATAGCAACAGGCATTTTAAAAGCCTCGGTAGAAATGCTGAAAATCCAAGTCCTAGTTTTATTTCTTCATTTTTACAGATGAAGAAGAGAAGCCTCGTGAATTTTTAAGGTTCTACAGTGAATTAATCACAAAGTTGGGGAGCAGTCTATTATGAAAGGTTTAGTCAACTATCAAACCAAGTTTAAATAAAAGAAGCCATGATCCTTTTTTTTTTTAATTTTTATTTTTTTAAAATACTTCTTTTACCAGCATTCTAGTTGTTAATCATCTTTACTGAGTATGATTTCACACAGACCTGGGAGTGCAGGCTCTTTGCATCCTGGTTAATTCTAGAGTTGGCTGAGCTGACAAGAGAAAAGGTTTCCCGCAATGAGCAAATGACAAGGAGAAAAAAAAAAAAAAAGGAATAACCTTTTCTCCTGCATAGAAATGATCGGAACAGGGTAAGAAATGTTAGTTTTAAGTAGGTGAGGAGATGCATTTTAGCCAGTCTCTCCCTTCCCACGGATGGCAGCAGTCCCATGGCTCTGTAGGAATGTGCTTTTCCTGGCTATGCCTGAGTGACCACACTGCTAACAAGCCATAAAAAGAGACAGCAGGGTCACGGGGTAAAGGTTGCTACATTACAGGGCCAGAACATGCTAATTATGGCCCTGGAAAGTGAATTTGAGTGGATCCATGTGAATTACTACATTTCTCAGGCTGCGAGAAGCAGATTTTTTCCTCTTCCAGCAGCTGAGGAAAGCTCCCTCCCTTGACACGTGTGCTGAAGTCTATTTTATGTGTTTTTTCGTTCAACCAATTATGCCTGTGAGATGGACAATTAAAAAAGCATCTGTTTTTATGGCAAGAGCAGGGCTGCCTCTGGCATTTTATGTGCCATAGCGGGTCTGTACCTAGGGGAGGAAGATGAGGGATGGAAAACGTGGTCATGAGGAAATAAAAAAGAAAAAGAAATCTTTGAAAGTTCTCTTCTAGAAGCTGGGTGTGCATCCCCTGAGCTGCCTGGCAGGTTTTAACAGCAAAATGCTGGACAAAGGGGTGGACAACGGGGTTGGTGGGAAGCTGGTCCCTGTGGTTTGGGGCTGGTGCTCTTGGGATAAGAGGCTGGGTCGTGGCACTGGAAATGTTTTTGGGTATCAGAGCAGGCACGTGTCACCAAACACAGTCCCTGCAACAGGCACACACAGCCTGAGGAGAGAAAGGATCCTTCCACCCTGGGGAAACACGGGGTGGATGCTTTGGATAGAGGTGGTGGACTTCAGGGTGGCTGCTTTTCCCTGTCCTGCCTTGCAGGGAATTCCACAAGGCTCATGGCTGCGGAAGGAAAGAGAAGCCAAGAGATACAGGATAATATTTGTTGTGTATTTCCGTGTGTCTGAGCCTTTGGGCTGGGGGCTGGCACATGAGGCACCTCAATTCCAGGAGCTGATCTCAGCTTTGACATCTGACTCCACACAAAATTCGTGCCCAAACCCACCCACTTCCAACAGTGCATCACTTCCCACCGTGATTTTTCTGTATAGGCAGGTGTGGGCTTTTGGATCCCACCTCTTCCCAAATCTAAGCTTGCTTTGCATGCTGAGCCAGGAGAATTTGGGAGATGGGTTGTGATGCTGCCACCCAGTAATCCCAGTCACACTCAGAGCCGTGGCCATTTCCTGAGGGAGAAGTGCTCCTGTACACGTCATTTCTGCTGTTCAGTGCTTATTAGTCACAGCCAAGGAAATGTCAGCTATGTTTCATCCTAATTTTTATGAAGCCACTGGGGCTCGTTTTCTTTCTGCTCAAGCAGTGCAACCAAAAAGCATTATTTTAACATTTACCTGTTTGCTTTTGTTTCCGGTTTTTTTTTCCAGGTATATAATTAGAGATAAATTGTACATGTAGGTATGTGATATATATGTGTGTCTATGTACACTACACAGACATTCTTATATAAATACATAAAATATCTTATTATCCATATAAAATAATCATTTTGGTTAGTGTTTTAAAGTGTCTCATTGTGTTGGTGTGTCTGTTAGACAGACACATTAACTTAGGTGTGGAAAAAGATGAAGTGAAAGAAAGACTGGGATTTTCATTTATCTAAACCCCCATTCAGGGACACAGCTTTGTGGCCAACAGAGCACTTGCAGTTCCTGATCCTGCTGAAGTAGTTCCTGCTCCCACTGAAAAGTTTCTCCTGCTCCATCTTGCAACACAGAGGTAACAGATGTAAAAAAAGAACCTGCTCTAGTGGAAGGTTCTCTGCCCGTGGCAGGGGGGTTGGAACAAGATAATCATTAAGGTCCCTTCCAACACAAACCATTCCATGATTCTAATAAAGAGATAATTTTATGTGGATAGAAACAATATATAATCAGTTATACACCTCCTCTTCCATTTCTAATACGTAAAGTTCATGAAATATTGAATATTTTAATATTGGGCTCTTCTCTCATTCAAGACTGCTGGCCATATTTTTTTCTCCATTGTTTAGAAGAGAAATGAGTATGTAGTGAGTACTCTTCTCACACTTGTCAACTGGCAAAATGATGAATAAAGAGGGAAAAAAGAGATGCTTGTGCTTGTCAGTGATGCTTATATTCTGCTAAAAGCAAACCACGTTATATTTTCTTGTGAAGATATTCCCAAATCCAGCTGCTAGACCACAAAGTCATTGTGCAGGTCTCAGAAATCCAGAGCATCTCTTTTTTGCCGTTGCCCAGATTTCCTTTTCAGAGAAAGTGCATTTTCCCTAGACTGGTCAGAGCAATTTTCCCAATCTACCCATCCAAATAATTCACATAAAGCCACAGAAGCACCTGCTTCCCTCTCTGCATTCTGCAGGGGCTGCGACATGGAGAGGGCTGGGAAGATCTGGTTTATGCATGAGCTGCTGTGCCTGCTCAGCAAAAGGAGATTATTCCTGTGCAGATGGGTACTGCTCCCGAAAAATGCACCTTGGTGGATCGCCTCTCTCATCCCTTCCCTCCATATTTTGCAGGACTCAAGGCAGGTGACAGCTACCCAGGATCAAAGTCATTTATTGCTGGGTGATTCCACGGAGCGTGGTTCTGTTACTTACAGGTTTGCTGCTCACGGGGGATTTTGCCTTGGACTCTGTTCAAATGGATCTTTTCCTGAGATTTTGGAGGGGACTGGTCAAAATCAAGATGTAGTTCTTTGTTGGCTCAGCCCTAACTTCTTATTATCTTCTAAAGCATTAAGAAATTATTCAGTGCTGATAAGGCGTAAAATAAACAAGCCGTGAGAATAAACCTGTGGTGCAAAGAGCTGCTTCCTTTGTTGTATAATGCAGGATGCTCTGAATAGTTCACCAGGAACCCTCCTGGCTGGATCCTGGCCAAATCTGCTGCTTTTGCATGTTGATTAACACCTGGACGGGAGTATTTATGGAGGGGGATTGGAACCAGATCATCTTTAAAGTCCCTTCCAACCCAGACCATTCCGTGAGAGGCTCCACAGTTGATGGTGTGACATCCCTCCCCGAGGTTTCTCTGTACAGAGTCTTATTAACATCAGCAGGAGCTCTTGGACCTATGGGGAGAATGTGGTAGCTTAATAAATGATGATACAAGCAGCATTTTATTCGTAAATGATGGTGCGGATGAAGGCGCGGAGAGGGGAGTAGGAGCTGAAGGAGGCATTAAATCTGGCATTTGTAGAGTGGGAAAATCATCAGCGTGAGGGGGAGCTGGAACATGATGGACTGTTTATTGTGAGAGAGCAGAGATTTATGACGAGCCTGTGAACGGCTCACTGTTTTCCCCATTGCCTTCTGTTTTCATGGAGGAATCGAGTTTCTAGCTGAAATCAAAGTTTGCCTGAGCAGGAACAAAACAGTGTTCAGAGAAACCAGGAAAAAAATAAATAACGTTAAGTAAAGAACCTCGTATTGCATTTTAAACTACCCTTGGCACAGTGTAGGATGATTGTAAAATTGCAAAGATGCCTGGAAAACACAAACTCGGAATAATTCCTGGGTGAAGGGAAGAACAGGATCAGCTTCAAGAGAATGCTGTACATAATGAAGTCAGATAAAACACGGAAAGCTGACGCCATCCTGTCTGTTTGTGCCCATAAGCATCATGATTTTCAGGTTTTTTCCAGGTCCTTCTTCCCTCTCTCATCAATGGGCTTAACAAAAATCACCCCCTTCTTTCATGACCTTTCTTACAGCTTTTATAGCCCAATTTCTTCCACATTGGTGGATGCAGCAGCACATTTACACTCTGACGCGCCTGCCTTGTATCCTTATTTATTATAGTTGTGAATTTGCTGCATTTTCTGGGGCATCCTTCTTAATATTTTGCTGGCTCAAAGATTTGGTCCCATGAGAAGCACCTGAGGGAGCTGGGGGTGTTGAACCTGGAGGAAATGAGGCTCAGGGGAGACCTTACTGCTCCCCACAATTTCCTGAAAGGAGGTTGTGGTGAGGTGGGTGCCAACCTCTTATCCCAGGTAACAAGTGTCAGGATGAGAGGAAATGGCCTCAGGTTGCACCAGGGGATGTTTAGGTTGGGTATTAGGAAAAATTTCATCGTGGAAGGCATTGCCAAGCATTGGAAAAATCTACCCAGAGAAGTGGTGGAGTCACCATCCTTGGAAGTGTTCAAAAAACGTGGGAAATGGCACTTGAGGGTGTGGTTTATTGGTGAACATGGTGGTGGTGCTGGCTGATTAATGACCTTAAAGGTCCTTTCCAACCTTAACAATTCGGTAATTCTGTGATCTAATATAATCACATTTTGTGACTCTCTTAATTAAACGCTGATTTCGTGGATACTTTAGTTCCTTGTGACAACGGAGGACTGGTTTTATAAATGGTTCCCTTGACTAGAGCTGTGAGATCTCAGCAAAGCACACACCTGTAGGCAGGTGTCTGCTCACCTGGGGATTGTCTGGTGTTTATATGCAGCCATTTGTATATTTTTTCAGCATTTAAAGAGGTGTTGCTCAATACATAAATGTCTGAGGACTTGGGGAAGGTGCACACTATTTGTGGTGATTTGTATATTCCTTCCATAGTGGGTTCAGGTTATTTTGTGGGTTTCTCTTTTGGGGTTTATTTAGGGAGTGGAGTGATTTTTAATTCAATTTACTTGTCACAGCTGTGATTACTCAATATGCAAAACGACAATGAACAGATTATTTTTAATCCTTTTTTAATAATTTTCCCCTCTTTAGTTTTTTTGCTGTTAACACGTGGCTGTGCAGTCTGAGCTGTGTGTATGGTGGAACATTTAACTCTGACTTTTGAAATCCAGATTGGTGAGAATAAGGACAAACAAGCAGAAAATTAAAAAAAAAACCAAACAAAACAAAAACAAAGAAACAAAAAAAAATCCTTTGTTTCCTATAAGGCCTTAAGACTGGCTCCACAGCCATCCCAATCCCAATTTTATTCAGAGGAGATATTTTAAGAAAAAAATGTTCCGTACATATGTAGTACTGGAATGTAGTAAAACAATTCTGAAATTTCTTCAACCTCATGCTTTGTGTATAACCCAAAGTTATTTCATTATTAAACAATTTCTTGCAATGCCTTTAAAATGCTGTAATGCAGAATGAATAACTTGGTTTTCAAGGGGTGAAACAGAGGAGCCCTGAGCACCCCGACGCCCCTAACAAAACCTGTGACATGGACAATATTTAAGGTTTTAAGCTTTAGATGATGTTGGCATCTCCCTTTTAAAGGTCTAGAAACAGTAGTCCAAATTGTTTTAGTCAAGCAGTTTCCAAACATCTTTTTCAGGAGAAAAAGAGGAATGCTTGGGTAAAGAAGGACATGTCAAGCCTGTTGTCCCTCCCTCTGCTCGTTCCCAGTCTCCAGGTTTGTCCTCTGACAGAATCATTACTGAACTTCCTGGGTGCAGAGCACTCCTTAATGTGGTAATTAGGGGATGCCTGATTTAAACACACTAAAAAAGGCCTGCTGACATTTATTTACTTATTTATCTTGGGGCTTTATTCATTTCTTTGCTTTGACAAATAACCTGACTTGTTTGAAAACGTGTAAAGCTTAAAGCTTGTATTTCTGCCGCCCGTCTGGGGTGTCCCTGCCCCATTATGGTTCTGTTTTATTCCTCAGATAAAAAGCTCTGTTATTGCCAAATAGTTTGTTCTCTAAAATTTACATTTCAACAAGAAACAAACAAAATAAATTATATTATCCCGTGACAACAAATGTTCTATAAAATTAATTTGGTTTACCCTTCACCCTAGAAGTAGCTAGGCTTAAATTTGCTCTTTGACTAGAGTTCCTGGCTAAAGCCAGTGTTTCTGGGTAAAATATTACAAGTGAAGTTCCAGGCTTAAAATAATTCATCACAGCCTGAGCATTTGGTTTGGCACACACCTAAATTTATCTCCACCCTGCCTCCATTGCAGCGATGTCCGAGCTCCTGGTATTTATTACGGTTTTAGTCAGCAGTCCTTTGAACAGCAAAACAAGGTGTGTGAAACTCCCACAGTGTTTGCTTTGCTGGGGCAGCAGCTGTGCCAGAAGCAGCTGTAAGGGTGGGAAGGATGAGAGGGATTGCTGGGAGGTGTTTCAGTCACTCTCAGGATCAGTATTTCCCTTCCAAAGCAGGGCTGTGTCTCTCAGGGCAGCTCTGTAGCAGTGGTCCAGGGACTGGAGGATCCAGCAGATCCATCCCATCCATTTTCCTGGCACCATGTCCCCGGCATCTTCTGGTCACCCCAACCTTGCAACACCACAGGGTTGTGCATTTTGTTATTCCCCAAATCTTGTTGGGGGCAAAGGGAGCACAATGGTTTTATTCTTAGTCCAGTTTTGTTGTTTTGTTGTTAGTCCGGTTAATTTTTCCACACTCTTTTGTCCAAGCTATCTTATTGCTACAGTTCATTAATTAATAATACGGTTAAAATTGTTATTGCCAGTACTTTTGTTTTGTGGGTTCTCACTTATTCAGGTTTTCTGTCATTCTGCCATGAGCAGTGATGAACCACGGTGAGCTGTGTTACAGACTGGGATTGCTGCAATTCTCCTGGGATTGCTCTCATCCACACCTCATTCTAATCCAGGCTTTACACAGAGTAGTTACCTCTTGTTTCTGCGAGCTGACGCAAAACCAGAACAAATTTGGTCAGTGGCAATCATCCAGACAATTGTTATTGCAGCCAAAATAAACTCAGATGAGCTCAGGTCAAGAAAAGTTCAGATCAGTCCTTGAGACCCTGCCCTGCCAGGTCAGGCCAAAAACTCTGCCTTTTTGCTAAATGATGGCAAAATCATATTTTCTGACTGCTTTTCTGGTCAGACCAGCAAGCAGAAACAACAAATTTTGTTGTGACTAATAAAATAAAAAAAGTGACAACCCAGGTTATCCCAGAAAACAGGATTGAGGCTAATTTTGAGACTGTTAAGAGCTAAGGTCAATATAACAAATGATTCTGTGTTGTGCCCGGTCCTTCCAGATTTGGGAAATGATTTTACAGTAGGGAATGAAAGACTCTGAGTGACCAATGTGTCCCGAATTAGAAATGACTTTTGAGGACCAAGCATTGTAGCTCTAAAAAGGCATAATCCTGGTGAGAGGTTTGGAGTGTAGCCCCTCTTTTCCAGGGTTATTCACTTAATCTGAGGGCAAGCAACAAATGGTACTTACTATTCAATATGTAGAGCTAGCAACCAAAAGATCTTCTGTAAGTTTTTTTATCCTCAAAAACTTCTTCTTCTTTCTTCTTCTTCATCTTCTTCTTTCTTTTTCTTCATCTTCTTTTTCTTCTTCTTCTTCTTCATCTTCGTCATAATACTGAATATTTTCAGACGTGTCTGAACAAAAAGAAGGATGTGCTCTAGAGAAAGAGTATTGAGGACTTGCATAGTTTAAAGCTAGATTTATTTACTTTTTTAATTTGGGGTGTAGGCAATGGCCACTAACTTTTCATGCCTGATAAATTAGAAATTACTCCCATTAAAGGGAAATATCAAACCGAAAACATCAGCTCTTTCATTTTTCTGTGCAAAGATTCCCTTCATCCTGCCTGTTCTCCTCTTAATAAAAGATTTTCCTGCCCAAAGGATTATACTGCTCATGTGCACCTCTCAGTAACACAGATTTAACTTGGTTTATCCCCACCCTTTTGTTGTGGATTCAGTTTTGTGCTTTTGTGTGTTTTGTCCCATCTTCCCAGACTGGATTTTGCCTTTGCTTCTGTGAGTGGCAGAGAGATATAAAGTGATGGAGATGATTGATGGAGATGCTTGGGAGTTTGGGCAGGATGATGCTCCTCTCCCTCTCCCAGCTTCTAATTCCCCCGGTTTTTTGTTTGTTTTTTTTTCTTTTTTTGTTTGTTTGTTTTGAGATCTTTTGGTTGAGTAGGTTAATTTTTTTGTTTGTTTTGTTTGGGGTTTTTTTTTGTTTTGTTTTGTTTTGTTTGTTTCTTTTTTTGTTTCTTTTTTTGGTTTGGTTGGATTTTTTTTTTTGTTTGGTTTGGTTTTTTACCTTCTGGGAGTCTCCCGGAGTTTCCTTCATTTTTTTTTGGTGCTTCTTCCAATTCCTCCCGCATTTTTTTATTTACCTCAAAAGATCTTCCACTGTCCTCTCCTAAGTCTTTTGATTGTCCTGGTGCTGAACTAAACGATGGGGAGATGATTAAACTAATGAGAGTTGAAACATTTTATCTTTCTCTGCCTGGCAGGGTGGTATTCAAACTCCCAATTATCAGCTGCGCACACTGAATCCTAAATTTCATATAAAAATACAATTTGTTAATTAAACTTTCTCGGTCACGAACATTGGATTAATGCTGGTGGCTCATTACTTGTCTGAGGACAGCCTGGGTGGTGATCAATCACTTTGGGATGTGCAGATGGGTTTGTTGGGACTGCCCTCCATAATCCAGTCTTTGAGGGAGGTGGGAGGAAAAGGCTTTTTCTCCCCAGGGGTTACTTCAAAGCCAAGTGTGAGTTATTGTGGTGCCAAAATGGGAGTCCTGGTGTGTGTCCACAGCAGACAAAGAGGATGGTGCTGATCCCTGAAGAGGAGGGAAGAGGGACACTCCCGAAACCCAGTGAGTCACTGATTTCATTCCATGAAAAAATGTCTCCAAGGAAACCACAGATGGATAACAGCCAGCCCCAGCCGTGGGAATGCTGCTTTTTACCTAAACAAGCCCAGTGGGCTGAACGCAGCTCTTGGTGGAGCAAAGAGCAAAGCAAAGCTGGTTTGATTTGAGGATGGTGCTGGGGATTCAAAGTGTTCAGGGTGGTGAATACAGCAAAGAAAAATCAGCAGGGCTCAGGGAACCAACCATTCCCTCCAGAGCAACTGCACATTCCCAGGCTGCCTCAAAACGTCTCTCACCATCTCTGGATTTTTTCAAGGCTGTGACATGCCAGCAGGGGTGGACATCAATTTCATGGCTCATCCAGAATGCCAAGGTTTTGTGACCTTGCCTTGTGGCTCTGCCTCTCAGACACCAAATTTGAGGTGCCCAGCACGCTGTGCCCCTTCCTCCCTCCACCCACGGCTGAGCTGTGGTGACATCCCTGCTCCTGCCTCACCACCTCCTACACAGGGGACGAGGCAGCCAGGGGCACCTGCCAGTTTTGCAAATGAGTTTCCTCTGCTGAGCCTCAATTTAGAGGTGGCTTTTCTTTTTTCCTTAATTTTCTTGCATTAATGGAAAGGGAAAGAAGAGTTGTGACGCTGCGTGCCACAGCAGCCTCAGTGCTGGGTTTGCAAAGCAAGGCAGAAAAGCAGCACTTTTTGTCTGGGGGTATAAAATGAGGAGGAGGAGGATTGTGTGAGCAGACCAAGCTTAGGCTTTGCCTTGTAAAGATGGATATTTCAGCGTTGTGCTGTTCAGGGAGACCTGGCCTGGCTCAGACTGGGTGGTGGACATTTGGCATCTTTTATTTTTTATTTTTTTAACCAAGTGTTAGAGTTGTAAAAATAGATAAATTTCCTTCAGCTGTACAGGAACTGAACTTTCGTAGGCCTAAAGCTTCTTCCAGCTCTACCACTTGTTTTGGTGAAAAAAGGTTACCTCTGCCTAAAAATGTCCTGCATTTGTTCTCAGACCAGAACAACCACAGCAATTTACTATGTGTTACCTGGGGAAAGGAGGGAGGTTCTCCAGGGTACTCTGGAAGAAAAAGCTCCTTTTTCTGCAGGTTTGGTTGGGGCTGCTGTGGTTCCTGGGTGGGACTGGACTGCAGTGCAGGAACTTGCAAGCTGCTCTGCAGGGACATCCCTTCCCTTGAACACGTAACCTAATCTAAGAAAATCTAAGGCAAGTTGTAGATTTTAAGGCTGTCAGCTGAAGCACTGCCTGCCTCTCTCCTCTGGCACTGGGTGGTTGAAGCCAAGAGGAGCAGGACAAGAAATTACTGGGGAGCAGAGGTTACTGGAGGGAGAAAAGGAGATTGTCTCCTTTAAATGGCAGAGGGGAAAAAATAGCAGCTAATCCTTGCTCTGTTGAGCAGAGACAGCTGAGGTGTGTTCACAGGGAGTGGTGGCAGCTGTAATGAGCAGTGCAGTGCACTCCAGGGATGAGCCCTGCAGTCCAACATCACCGGGATATTGCATGGTGGAAGAAATAATAATAACCACAGGATGTCATCATCATTCCCTTCCCTTCCCTTCCCTTCCCTTCCCTTCCCTTCCCTTCCCTTCCTTTCCCTTCCCTTCCCTTCCCTTCCCCTCCCCTCTTTCTCCTCTCCTCCACATCAACCTGAGGGCTGAAAACTCTGGCATTACCCTTTCCCTGATGCCTTCCATCCCATTTCCATGTAAAAGCTGGCAGGAATGTCCAAAAGCCATCCCAGCTCTCCTTGGGCTCTATCTGGTGGGAGGAGCAGCCTTTTTCCAGGAATTGAGCAGGAATTCGTGGCTGGAGGCTCTCTGTGGGTTCTCAGGTCAGCAGTGTGAGCACTCGGCAGTGAGCAGAGGTGGCTCTTCCATGGGCAGCCACTGCCAGCATAAAAGGAAGACTGGATGACACAAAATCTTGTTTTTCAGCTGGCAAAATGATGAGGATTAGAGAAACTGTAGAAGGGTTAAACCAGAATTGGAGCTGTACTTGGAAATGTGGGGAAAAAAAGTGGTTTTGTTTGGTAGCTTGTATTTCCTCGAGTTCTTCAAAGGAGTTCTTCAAACAAGGATTTTGGTTTTTGGGCCCCCAAGACAAGAAGGATGGGGACCTGCTGGAGTGAGTTCAGAGGAGACCACAAAGATGCCCCAAGGGCTGCAAAACCTCTGCTTGGAGACAGGCTGGGAGAGCTGGGGGTGTTCACAATTATTTTAATTCTCTCTTTTAACTGAACCCTGGAAATATTTTTCTCTCTCCCACCCTCCTAACCTTCCACAGGAGAGATCAGGGGACAGGCAGAGCCATGAACAAGAGGAATTTATGGAGCTGAGCAGTCTGGTTTGTTCCTCACACTACATCTGTTTACTTCCGTTGTCCTATATCACATTTTATTTACCTGTTGCCAATTTAACTTTTTTGGGGGGAAATTCCATGGGTAGTATTTGCCTGGTTTGTGTAAGGATGTCAAAACATCTTTTTTTTCTTCTTCTAAAATACTGTATTTGCTTAAAACAAGCAACCTGAAAAAAAAAAAAAATCAGCAGAGAAGTTCTTTATCTGCATTGTGTGGGGGATTGAGAAACCCTACTGATGTTGCCAGAGCTATTTTAAGCTATGAGAACACAATACATTTGAAAGTTTAATTGCTTGCTGAATAATGTAAGCTGTCAAAATAAATACTCAAGGTCTTGCATAAAGGAGAACATTAGGAAAAAAAATAATAAAAAAAAAAGGCAAAGCAGAAATGTGAAGTCAGTCAGAAGTGGAATCACACTTTACCCCCAGCATTAGCAGCACCTCTGTTTCTGCACTCAGGAATTGCAGCAACAAAAAGCCAGCAAAGGTTCCAGGGGTAACACTCTTTATTTTCTAAAGTATTTAGAAATAGGTGGCTGGGTCACACAAGTGTAACTCTCAGTGATAACCTCCCTCTCCCAGAGCTGGTGGGATTCAGGCTGCTTTTTCCTCTGATAAACTGAAGGAACAGTTCAGCTCCATTATGCAGCTGATAAAAGCTCTCACCCCACAAAATGCAAAGGAAACACCACTGGAGGGGAAGGTCTGGGATGGACAGGAAGCTTTGGGCCACAGAGCTTGCCAGAGAGGCAGCTTGAAAAAAACCCAAAAACCTGGTGCTTGATTTGGTGTTATTTGTTGGTGGAGTTTTTCCTCATTTTACCGAACTTGAGGATCAGGTCTTTGTGCATTTTCTTTCTAAATCAACAGGATTGCATCAGCAGCAATTCAAACAATCCCTTTTCAGTCAGAATAAGAAGGAAACCCTCTCCCTGTCCCTGCAAAATCTAGGGAAACACAGACATCAAAGCATTTTTTGGGCTTTTTATGACAGATCACTCCAATTTTGGCTGAGGTTGGTGAAGAAGCACAGCAAAGGTTGCAAGGATTGATGCTCTCATCTAATGGGAAGTTGGGCTCAGAAACATTTAGCGAGAAAAACACAGAATAAATGAAGAATTTTTACCCTTATTGTTCTGCAAGAGGATTTTAATACCTAAGGTTTTGAGTGACATTAATTAAGGTTGTTAAATTCCTTTAATTGGGTTGGGCTGCTGGTCCATAGTAGCATCTCTTTAGCAGTGTGCTGTGCACTGTGAGATGTGTTGCTTTCTCATGTCCTGGTGCTGCCCACACCAGACACTTCCACTTTCCTCATTAGTCCCAGGAATGATAATTTGTCTGTGGAGGGGACAAAGCTGTTCCTCACTGCCTGCTGCAGGTGGAGATGCACTGTCGGGGTGTTAATCCCTGGCTCTGGTGGAGGGAGAAGATGATTTCTGTGAAACTCAGCCCTCATGAACGATGCTCAGCCAATCCCACGCCTGGGCAGAGTCATTTTGGGGCTGTGAGGGTGTTTGGCCCTCGTGGTGAGATGTGCTTCAGGAGTCTGGCGTGGATTGTACAAGTGTGGTGTTACAGAGTCAGAGGATCAGAGAACAGACAGGAAAAGAGATTTTGGATTATCAAGTCCAGCTGCCAACTCAGCATCACCACCGTGGTCACCACAAAACCACGTCCTCAAGTGCCCTGGGCTGCTTTTAACAATCACAACCCTTCTGGTTAAGAAATTGTTGCTGATATCCAACCTAAACCTCCACTGGCACAACTTGAGGCTGTTTCCTCTCATCCTGTCACTTGTTAGCTGGGAGAAGAGCCCGACCCCCACCTGGCTGCACCTCCCTGTCAGGGAAATGTGGAGAGGGATAAGGTCCCCCCTGAGCCTCCTTTTCTGCAGGCTGAGCCCTCCCAGCTCCTTCAGCTGCTCCAGGTGCCCCAGACCCTTCCCCAGCTCCAATCCCTTCTCTGGGCACATTCGAACCCCTCAATGTCCTTCTTGTCATGATGTCAGGAAAAGTAATCCACAAACACCAGAGGTTTATGTCCAAAAAGGAGACAGGGGAGTCCTGTTACTTTATTCAGATAAAGGGAGAGGCCATGGGGCATTCCCGTGGGGTCTCTCAAATTTTTGGAGGGTGCAGCCTCCTTTTTATCCTGATTTCCCGGCCTCATTTCCCTCTCTCTTTCCCCATTGGCTGAGAGGTACAGACTTCCCGAAATGCCTAATACCTAAGACTCCTTTTTAATGTATAATCCCCCCTCTTAATTTTTTAATTCCTGGAATTCATGGTTCTTACCATTGTTCCTTTCATCTCTCAATATACAATTTCATTTATCAGTAGACTTACAGTTTATTTGTAAAGACAAATCTTTCATTCCATTCATCAATCAGTGGAATCCTTCCCATTGTTCCTTTTATCTCTCAGTGCTAGTCTTATCTCCAGCAGGCCCAGGGCTTGTTTGTAAAGACAAACCCTCATTTCTTTCGGTGAGGGCCCAGAATTGGACACAGCACTCGAGGTGTGGCCTCTCCAGTGGGGAGAATCCCTGCTCCTGCTGGCACAGAATTCCAGGGTGTGGAATATTCCTGGGATATGCTGTGTCTCCTCTGGCTTGTACAACCTGCTTCACTTTTCCAGGAAAAGGGTACTTGGGGGAGAAGGATAAATGCCCTCGTCTCACTCTGATGGAGAACTAAACGCTCCCTTGTCACCTAAAAACATCATTCTTATTACCCAAATCTCTCTGCTCTTCTCCCCAGCACAGACACAACCTAAGAGGAGTTTTCCTCCACGCTCTACTGAGTCTGAAAGGCAGGATGAGGAGTGTGACAGCTCTCTGCAAAGTTAACTGGAATCAAAACTGAGCATTTCTAATGGGTTTTCTCTGTGTTTGCTATCAGGCCTGATCCTCATAAGTGATTTCTCTTGTCAGCGCTAAGTGGCTGTGAAAATATTTCTACTAAAATGCAGAGCTGGCACAAAGACCAGGGGAGTTCCCGAGGAGGCTGGAGGAGCTGTGCTGGGCTGAGCCCTGCCCAGCTCCACGTTCCTGTAGAGCCAGGCACGAAGTTACCACAAAAAATAAAATATCTGAAACATTTTTAAAGCTGGGGTGCACCTTGCAAAGCAGTGACCTGATGTGGGTCAACAAACTCAGCAGGAATTCCCAGGAATGGCATTCCCAGGTACGAACACTTCACTGGTGAGTTTGGAGAAGGAAGATTATTTTTTTAATCTCTGTCTGTATAACTGAGGAATTGTGCAGCACGACAGAGTGGGATTTTTCTCAGTGTTCACAATTTGTGGTAAAAGTATAAAAAAAGATCCTTCTAAAACACAAGACATAGTCAAGGTCCATTAAAAAAAAAAAGAAGAAGGTGTTTCTCAGTTAACTTTGTAACACAGTCTGTTTTTTGGGGTTTTTAATATTTTTTTTAGAAATGAGGCTGAGAAGTGACTTGTTACAGAGTACAAGCCACTTCAAGGGGGAAAAGCTCTTAAATCTATCAGGGGAAAGAGTGAAAAGAAGAAAGGGCAAGAAGCTGACACCAGAAAAAAAAAAAAAAAAAAAAAAAATCACAAAAAAATACAGAAAAAAAATAACAAATAGACTTGAGTGTGCTTAACTGGGGGAACTTATCACCAAGGCTTTGCTCTGCAGGTTTGACTCCACTTGTGAGTTGAAAAGAGAGGTTGAGCAGGTACCTGAAAGACTTTTGATCTGCATTTT
Organism: Daphoenositta chrysoptera; assembly: GCA_013397915.1. NCBI lineage: Eukaryota > Metazoa > Chordata > Aves > Passeriformes > Daphoenositta > Daphoenositta chrysoptera. The sequence goes on along the minus strand of VZRO01005365.1, from coordinate 351,163 downwards.
TCTGAGGAGATGCTCCCAGAAGAGGAGGAAGTGCCCCCACCCTGTGAAGATGGGCAGAGGCTGGAGGTGAGAAGGTCCCCCCTCCTACTGAGAGGGATTCACACCTTGCAGCAGCGGTGTTTTCACTGAGCTGGTCACACAAAAATGCTCTTTAGTCAGCCAAGACATAGATCTGCCTGTATTTGATTGGAATATTCCCATTTGGTGACTGTATCCAGATATATTAATTCCTTTATTTTATTATTCCCCGTTCTTTTTAATTTACAAAATTTATCCACCACGACATTGCTCGACATTGCTAAATAATTTAGTGTTATTTACAGAGTGCGGGCTAAATAATGTTTTTTGATAATGAACTGGGAGCCTTTCTCCCACCTCTCACTTTCTGATCTCCCAGCACATCACCAGTTGTAGTTTCCCACCTGGACTAAACTAAAAACTGGATCATGTCAAATGTCTCTTTATGTTCCTGCTACGTCACAAATTATCTGCAATGCTTTTTTGGATCTTCCTTTTGTTATTCCCAAGGTGGGTCATGGGAAGCTGTAATTAAAGGACAGAACACAAATTTCAGGAGGATAGAGAAGAGGCTGTAGGCAGAGAGCAGCTGGAAATGAGTAAGGAAATTTGTAAAAAGGCCAGAAAGGTGTATTCTGGAGAACCCTGCCCCCTTTTGTTCTCAGTCATCTCGGATTATAAATAGAAGATAATGGAATGCAACGTCCTGCAGAAACCGTGAATAATGAGATGGATGATGTACAAGAGCAAGTGGAGGTCACAGAGATAAACTGTAATAATGCCTGAATTTATTGGGGAGGGGAAAATGAGTTGGAAATGACTTTGGCTGGCTTCTTGTTTTAAATGGTAGGAAAACAAGATATATAAATCCTGAAAAGCAAAAGTTCAATTCAAGACACCGGTGCAAATCGAGAGTAATTCCATTAAAGGTAATGGAATTACGTCAGGGTAAGACCGGAGGTAAGTTCAGACCCAATTACATCTTGGTCCTAAAATGAGATTTCGATATTGTTTGCCAGCATTTGCAGTGCAGTGAGAGCCCAAATGAGAGCATCATTCTGCTGTGCTGGGTGAACCTCCAGCCCCCACTGACAAGGCACAGAAAACAGGAGAAAAGAAGCAGAAATTAGTTCTGAGTACAACAGAAAGGGGAACTGAAACAGAAACGCCAAAATGTTAAAACAGAATTAACCTGGCTCATGAATGCGTTTTTTAAAATAGTGCTGTAAAAGGGAAACCAAGTTCTGTGCTCTCTGTGGGAGCAGTGTGCACCTGGCCAGTGCTTCCAGCGTGGAGGAAAGCTTGTCCTTGGAGTCCATTGTGGAATAAAAAACCAAAAAAAAAGAGTGTTGAAAGGGGCAGCTGATGTGAGACAGTTGGATATTTGGCTGGAACGGAGCAGTCTTGGGTGACCTCAGTTTTTTGATCTTTGCAGAAAGAAAAAAAAAAAAGGAATCCGACAGAAAATGCAGGGTAGGAAAACATCTCCTTTTAAAAGCTATTTCCTCAAAGTTTTAAAAAATCTTTTTTTCCTCCAGTCAACATCTGAACAAATATCAGCTAGTGCAGTCACAGTGTTAAATTTCATCTTATCATGCAGGTAAGGAATAGTTTTTTTTCTTCAACAACAACAAAAATAATTGATTTGCTGAATGGGAGCATGGAAAAAGCCAGCATATATGAAATAGGCTTTGTTATGGTCAGTGATTTCTCCTGAACCCACAGTTTTATTAGTTTTTTATTATTATTACTTAACATCTGTGTGGCTTCAGAGGGACTCTAAGATGCTCTGCATTTTTAACAATTAACTGAAATACCTTAAATTTCCCCCAGCCATCCCATCTGCAAACAGATTTTTCTCAAGAGACAGCAGCTGTTACTGAACTGTTGGCTCTTCTAACAAGGAATGCTGTCTAAACTCTGGTAAACTTTTTATTATCTCCAATTTACTGTCCTGGACAGAACCAGGCTGGTTGGGAAATAGTAAAGGAGTGTTAAAAATCAGCTCTCCAGGGAGGGAAGGCAGAAGGGAAGAGGAAATATTCCTGCAAAATTTTCTCTCTATTAAGAAAAGAAGTTCCCTCATCAGGTTCCCTGCCACACACCCAGGCATTTGCCGAGTTGATTTTGTATCATTGTTCAAAAGTTGCTGCTGTGGATTGCTGGTTTTATTTTCTGTTCTCAGTGAGACAGCACCAAAGACCTTTCTTTGTAGTTATCTCTGACATCTTCCAGCCTCCAAAATAATAATAATAAAGCACACTTCTGAAGTGGCATTAAATTAATACATTTATGCAAGACATTGATGTGCAGAAATCAAAGGAATACAGCTGATTCAGCAAGTTCCTTTATGGAACTTTTTAGGGCTGATAAGATCCTGCATGACAGAGATTTTTTTATCTCCTGTAAGAGACAGTAAAAGGGTCCTTTTTTCCAAGTCTCTTTGGTAGGGAATGTGTTTGAGAACTAAAGCTGAGATCCTGGTGGTGTGACAGGGACGTGGTGTCAGAGATGCACATCCAGCATCGCGCGGGGAGGGAGGTGACGCTGCTTCCCCGAGGCTCCTCGGAGCTCTTGGCTCCCTCTTCAGCAGCCATCTCCAGAAAAAGTGTCCTCCTAGCTGGAGAGAGGAGCCTCCAGCACCACCCTGCACCACGCCTGCAGATGGAGGAGGAGCAGGTGACAAGGACCCATCTGGGTGACAAGAGGGAGCGGAGATTATCAGGCACCTCTGTGGCACAAAATTGTGTCTCACCGAGGGTGTAAAATCTGCCGAAATCTGGCTGAGCTGAGGCTGTGACTGCCTGTGACAGCCAAGTGACAGGAACAGGCAGGGCTGGGAATGGCTGCAGCTGTGTCCAGGACCACCACGGGTCTGATGGGGTTGCTCAGAGGAGCCCACAGCCCCAAAATATCCAGTTCAATGTTGGCCTAGTGTCGCACTTGGAAACGAAAAGAAGCACCAGCTCAGCCAGGTCAGCATCCAAAGCCAGGAAAGGGCCCCAGCTGTTTATTTTTCTCATATATATATGTTTTTAGGAATGACCATGGGTTGGAGGATGACCACACTGGTCAAAACTGAAAAGTCCATCAAACTTCTCCGCCTCAGGAGAAAGAATGAAAACAATCAGGAACAGTTAACAAAACATGACTATGTTTACAGAAAGTGTTTGAGAAACTCTATCACAGAAATGAAAACATCAAAAGACTGCAAAACTCAGGGCGACAGCCTAACAGGGTGGAATGTATGGGCAGAACATTTCTGTTTGGCAATGCAGCTGAAAATACCTCCAGTTCTCTTAGCTGTTCCACCCCGTGATGACTTTATTTCTTTTAATTTTTTATCATTAATGAGGGAAAGTAGATAATCAGGAAGTAGTGATTTTTGATTAAAAAAAAAAAATATTTATTTAGATCCCAGGGTTGCTTCAGGGCTTTCCAAACATTTTGATAAACTCTGGGGGTTTTTTTGACCAGAGATAACCCTCAGTTACCCTTGGAATGAAGTGGTGAAAGGGAAAAGGTGATAAAGTCTGGGGAAAAGCATCAATCCGGTAATCTGAGCAGAGCTCAAAACATCACAAAATTGTGTTGGTTGGGATAGTTTTCTGGATGTCATCTGGGAAAACAAGAACAAGGCCAACTCTGATCAGGCTTCTGGGAGCCTCAAGTGACAAAAGACTTAATTTAAGGAAAGTAGTGGGATTCATTAGTCTTATCACTTACCCCTGCTGACTTCATGCCTCCAGCTTGCTTACCTTTGTATCTTCTGAGCAATTTTGGGATAAGAGGAAGGGATCCAGGCGAATGCTCCAGCCAGAAGACATGGTACAACTCGTGGGTTTGATGCCTTGAGAGGCTCCCTAGAAACAGAGACTAGACAGGAACAAGGGAGTAAAGGTCGGTATTTATTGGAAAGGCCTTCAAAGGTGCACCCTGGGGAGCCAAGGGCTCCAAGCTGGACCCCAAGATGGACAACGAGTCACGAGTTCCCCACACCTTTATAGGTTTGGTTCATTTGCATATCAGCATAAATTTGCCAATTAAAACTTTAGCTAATGATGTAATTTCCCCTCAGCTTGCCCCCCTTCCAAGATGTTGGTTTACACATTTTGGACCCAGGACAGCCTGGGTGCTGGAGAGTGCTTGGAGAGCAGGCCCAGAGAGGCTTTGTTATGACCAGAGAACAGAAGTCAGCAGGCCACAAGAAACTCCAGAGTTACACACTGGGCAATATAGGATTTGAAAAATATAAGAATTAAAACTTAAGGCATCAGGTTGAGAGCAGAATTGATTTGCGGCATTCTCTGTGCAGGAATCATCAGCCTGGAGAGCAGAAGAGCTTTGAGGGCAGGAAATCTTCCTGTCTCCATGGATCTGGTGCTTCTAAACCCATGGAAGGAACAGCCACTAAATTCCTACAGGCTTTCAAGTAATGAGAGAGCCACACTCTGTGTTTTGTACCTGCAGGGGGACACAGTCCTGGATGAGAGGTGGTTGGAGATCTCAGTGTTTGTGTTTTGTGCAGTTGGGAAGAGTCCTGAAAAAAACCCAAAAAACAAAAACAAACCAAGAGCTGGTTTGGGATTTGGGATATCTGATATTGACTGATTTTCTCTCAATTAAAGAATTAACACTGGATACTAATGAATCCCTTTCCTGCCTGGAGCACTGCAGGGGTTGTTGTGACCCAAGGGCAGGACTTTACATATAATGAATTATCCCCAGCTTTTAATTTCAATGGTTTTATTTAGAAAGCTATGGGATTATTGATTCAGATCACTCAAAAGCAGCCCAGAAGTTTGGAGTTGACGTTTGAAGCCTCCTGTTGCTACAGCATGCTCTAACTGAGAGATTTTAGTGAGCTAAGGAGGGAAAAATCTCTTTCTGCTCCATAATAGCTGAGCCATCACCATTTACCCAAGATCTCATGTGGCTGAAATTCTCCAGATTTTCCCTATACTCCAAAAGTCCATTTTCAGTAGAACAAACTCTTCCATCCATTTGGGAAGGAAAAGGAAAAAAATTATATTTAGGATTACTTCCTTTAGCTCCTTGCATTTCAGCCTGACCCTGTTATGATGTAAAATCCTTTTATTTTAAAAGGAAAGGTCAGTCACATGCTTCAGTAACATCTCTCCTGTGGTGCTTTGGTCCTTTAATGGATATTGCTGCTGAATTCATTTAGGGAACTTGTCAGCTGGATCCATGTGCTCAACTTTTTGGCAGCTGTTGCATAAACTTCCCACACTTAACCATTTTGTATGAAAGCCTGTTTTTAAGCACTAAGGCTGCAAGGAAACGTGTTTGGGTTGCTCCATCTGCTTTTACGGAGCCCTGAGTGTGACTTCCTCTGTTTTCTTCTCTTTTTGGGTCCCTACCTGCACAAATGCAATTTGATTTTCACCACATGATTTTAAATACTTAATTTCCTGCCCTGCTTACATTTACAATAGATCATGTTAAAACAAGGTGATAAAGAATCAGTCTCTGGAATTTTTTATTCTGCACATGAGCCTCGATTCAGGGAGAGGAGAAACATTATTGATCTTTCATCAGGTAATTTTCTTTCAAGCACCTGCATTGGACTCTTAACAGTGGTTCTTAAGCTGAATCCATTTTCCCCCTGGAGAACAAATTTGCTATCAGCAGCAGAGGCTTCTGATAACGGGACTTACAGTTTTCACATCTGAATGGATTGGAACACTTGGATATTTCCCTTGGCCCTCCCTGTAAACAGAGAGTTGCTGTGTCTGAGTTCATTAAATGCTTCATCCCTTGCCTTCTGCCAGCAGGAAGAGAGGCTTGCCTTACCTGAAACAAACCTCAGAGCCTGGTGATGTGTAATGGGCTTCCTCAGGACTTTTATTCTGTTTGTTTATCCTTTTATTATCTATTTGTACCCGTTTCTTACTAGGGCAGGATCTCTTTCAAGTTTAATTTTTTGGACGGCCAGTGGTGCATTTTAATTGTTGTGGGGGCACAAATCCTCCTGGCCACAGCCTGAGGATTTTTGTCATGGGCCAGGGATGGTGATTTGCACAACTCCTGTAATAGCAGTGCCTTTTGGGTGCTAGTGCAAAATTTATTGCCCCACAAAATGGGGTCTTCACTCACATGGCTGCTCTGGAGGGTGTTTTATGGGCCAATAAAGCACCTCGTGTTTTTGTAATCTAAGTGCTCGTCTGCTTTATGGTCTGATGTCACTTGCAGGATGGTGGGGAAGAGCAGCTTCTGGCACCCTGGAAATTATGCATTATTGTCACCTGAGAGCCTGAAGGATCTTTAAAGTAATGAAATGTGGGGCTGATGAGCAGAGAAGTCTCACCGGTGGCATTTCTTTTAAGATTTTGCCTGTTTTTGAAACGTAATCATTCCTGAAAAGAGACAGATACATCTATCTGCCAGCCAAATTAAAGTGTTGCTCAAAAAGCAGTGCCAGGCAGAGGGAAATGTAAGGTGAATGGAAAGGACAGTGAAGGAGAAAGAAAAGTATTTAGAGATTTAGACTCTATATTTTGAGTGTGTTGCACTCTGTGCGGGATAAATATATTAATTTGCCTTGTACTTCACAGCTTGCCCTTATGTTCAGAAAGTTGCAGAGATGTCAGATTTAAAGAGGCACATGAAGTATAAGGGATAGAGCAATAGGTGGTAAGTAGGCTGCTGAGATCCATTTCTCTTCCCAGCACAATTCCTTCCAGTCATCTCTGTGCTTTTGAGAACAAAGTGCAATATGAAAACAAATAAAACCACAACGAAAAAAATCCCACTCTCAAGCAAACATATTTTAAAGCTGATTCCTGCCTTATATTATGTTCACATTTTTTTCTGTTCTCCCGTCTTCTGCCTAAAAAAGAAAAAAGAAAAAATCAGAAAAAATAGATGTTGGCACAAGTGCCTCAAGGGAGCGTGTTCAGAAAGCGCCAGCACTGTTACCAACATCGACTTTTACGCTTCACTTTGTACTTTAAAATGTCTCTTTCCTCCCGCTGACCTCCCTCTCTGCATAGCACTGTACTCCAAAATCCCTTCCAGCAGAGGAAGAGGTGGAGGAGAGAGAGAGAAACCCAAGTTGTGCAGCCCTTGGTGCTTGCTCCTGCTGTGGAGCTGAGGGAGCTGGCCAGGGAGGTACAGCAGATTCGGTGTGAGCAGAAATGGCACTGGTGAGAGCAGAAGTTCCCAAGCACAGGACGTTCTCAGCAGCAGTGACCACCTTCAGAAGGAGTCACTGGGGTAATATTTTTCTGCCTGAAGCAGCAGCAGATTGCAGCTTCCCATTCTGGTCCCAATATTTTTGTACCAGGCAGGCTGAGAGCTACAGGTCTGGCTCAGGATATGATAGTGGGTGATGAGTTTTTTGGTGGGTGAAGAAGCGGTTTGGACATCCCCTATCAGGGAAAATGTGATCAGAGAACCAGAGTGAGAAGTCCTGAGTGAGAATCTTTCCTCAGTTGCTGGAGCTGGACAGGTGAGGGGTGTGAGGAGCCGTGCTTCATAAGTATTTGGAGATGTAGTGGGGCAGGAGGTCTTGTCCTAGCTCAGGGGATGGGGCTGGGGAAATGTTTTGGGAATGCAGAATCACAGAATGGGTCAGACTGGAAGTGACCACAGTGGGGTCATCTGCTCCAGCAGGGCCATCCCAGAGCACAGGGCACAGGATTGTGTACAGAGGGTTCTGGAATATCTCCAGTGAGGGAGACTCCACACCCTCTCTGGACAATCTGTTCCAGTGAGTTGTCACCTGCACACTAAAGAAGTTCTTCCCCATGTCCAGGTGGAACTTCCTGGGCATCAGTTCCTGCCCGTTCCTCTTGTGCCATTGCTGGGCCCCCGGAGCAGAGCCTGGTCCCTGCTCTGAGCCCTCCCTGCAGACAGGGACAGGGATGGGGTCCCCTCTCAGTTGTCTTTTCTCAAGGCCAAAGAGCCCAAGCTCCCTGAGCCTTTCCTTATCAGAGAGCTGCTCCAGTCCCCAAATCACCCTCATAACCCTTCACTGGACCCACTCCAGGATCTCCATGTCTCTCCTGTACTGAGGAATCCAGAAATGGACAAAGCACTCCGTATGTGCCTCACCAGGGCTGAGGAGGTTTACACGTGAATTTGGAATTGGGTGTCGGAGTTTAGGGAGTTTGATATAAAAAAAGTATAGCAGCAAACTCTTGGTGTGAAATTGTTTGAGGTTTTTTTGTTTTAGGAATTAGAGAACTTGTGGTTCTCACTTGTGGTGGTTGTTGGTTTTGGTGAAGTTCATATTGTTGGGGGTGTGGAAATGGTATGGAGGGAAAATTTCCTTCTTGTAGAACACACAAGAGACAGAGGTGAAATGTGGGACAGTGGGATATGTGTTATAGGGCCTGGTTTGGGAAAATGATTGTGTTTGAGCACATAAAAGCATAAGACCATGTTTTTGTGACAAAAGGGGTTTGTCTGTGTCCTGAGAGGTCCAAAAGGTGCTCTTCTGTTTAGAAGGATAAGGACTCTATAGATGAGCCATGTTTGAAGCAGGACTTGTTTGTGAAGTTGCATTTAAATCCTATGTCAATAAACCCAAAATCATCTTGTCCCACCTGAGTGGAGTTTCCAGATGGAAAAGAAAGAGATGTCAGGAGAAACCCAAGTTGTGGGATCCATGCACATCTGTCTTGGGAGCCAAAAGCTTTGCCATTGTCTCTGCCAGTGGTGGTACCAAAGCAAATCAAATAGAGCAGGAGTGGGCTAAATATTGGATTTCTTTTCATGTTACTTCACTGTTAGTGGAGTTTTCATCATCTTCAACACCTGTTGTAAATACCAGTCCATTTGCATTACATAGACAGCTTAAATAATTGATATTTACAGTGCAATATTTATTAACTTCAATGTGGAGGTTTATGAAGTCTGTTTACAGTGCCTGAAAAGTGCATTTCTAACAAACCTGGTGTCCCCAGTGCTGTTGTTTTGAAACATTGTCCTCATATTCTCCATGAAGGAACCCAGTGTGAATCAAACCTTCCTCCAGCTTGGCCTATGAACGTTATGGTGACATTTCCTTCGTTTATAATCTGGGATGGAATTGGGGATCAGGGTAACAGATGTGTTTCCTTTGCTGAGCTGCTTCCTCCTGAACCCCACAGCACCTGATTTCTGTGCACAAAGCCACCGTGTCTGTGCTCTGGATGTTTGCTTGTTCTTAAAGCTGACTTTCTTGGAGATGATAAACCACCTGGCTTTGCTCTTTGGGCTGCAAAAGAATTGCTTGGTCATTGCCTTTCTGTTTAGATTTCCTGCTAGTCCAAGGGTGGACATTTTTCTCGGCTGTATGAGACAGCCCGTTTGCTCCACGCTGACAATTCCAGTGGCACAATTGCTGCTAATGCCTTTTCCTTCTCACTTAAATCCTGATGGAGGAACCAGGTTTAGGCACATCACTTAATTTAAGCATACACACAGGAGCATTTGTGGTTTAATGCCCCTAACTAGGAATACACAAATAACCACAGCCAGCTGAAAAGTGTCTCGAGCTGTTTGTTTGCCTTTGATTTCTTGCTCACTCCACGAAATAACAAAACTCATCGCAGTCGTTTGAGTGAAATGGATTCATTTTTCAATTAAAATTGCCTGGGTTTAAGCAATGTTGGCTTTTTGGTGTTTTTTTAATGAAACGTGTATTTTCTGGGATAAAAATGCCTACATCTCAGAAATTGATGTGATTTGTTCCCTTTTTGCAGATGTTTGCTCTGCGTGCTCTCACCACTGAAAAAAATTGGTGGCAAGAAAACAGATGAACCAGCAAAAGCAACTTTTAAAATCGAAATAAAGCCTAAAAAAAATCTACATGTCTCTTCACCAAAACTTTTCATCCTCCAAGTAGAGGCTCTTTTATTAACGATGGTTCCATTGTAATTTCTGAAGGAGAGCTGAAGCAATCGATCATTCATTCACATCAGTAAAGTACCCTTCATCTTTGCTTTTCACAGTGCCCTATCGAGTATTGAGTGCATGTTAAATGCTAAAACCAAGAGAGGGAGTGTGGGAAGGATAATAGACTGCATTAATCTGCAGTGCCATTTATCTCCTGTCCATTTGTCCCTGTCTTTCCTACATACGTGTCTTTGGGTGTGCAGGACACTTTTTGGCACATTTGTGTACCCTCAAAACATTTTTTGTGATTCTACACTGAAAAACACGAGCTAATCTCTACAGGAAAAGAAATTATGAGTAAACTTGTTTAAGCAGATACGTCAGTCATCATTTTTATCCTCATGGAGTCCTTGGGATTTGTTATATTTTGGATTTTGTGTCTGTAACCATTGAGCTTTTGAAAGGACACCCTCCCTTTTGGGGCCGAGGGTGAAAGAGCAGAGGATGGCTGCTGCCTTGTTAAAGTCTTTTATTTCATAATTCCATAGTTTTCTAAAGGTAGAGTTCAAAGGGGATACATGATAAGGCAGCAGCAGCAACAGCAGACTAACAGCAAGCAGAAAACAGAATCTTCTTTTTCTTCTTCAACTTCTTTTTCTTCTTCATCATCTTCTTCTTCTTCTTCCTCTTCTTCATCTTCTTCTTCTTCTTTCTCCTCTTTTTTTTTCTTTTTTGAACTTACAGAAGTGTGGATTATATTTGTTAACTGACCAATAAAATTAACACACTATTCTAGTTTTCTTTTCTTAACCTATCCTGGTCTAATTCTGATGATCGTAAATCTTACACAAGCCTGACATAGGTATTACACAGATTTATGTATATAGTTTCTATCAGCTCTTATTTTTTATGTGAACACTTTATCTAAAAAATGTGAACAGTATAGTTCCATCTATGTTTTGTCTAAAAATAAAGAAATTCTGTGAAAAGCTAAGACTGCAGCAGTACGAACTGTATCTTAAGGTCTCTTTGCTGCAGCTTTTCAATGTTTAAAGCACTTAGCATATATTTCTACTAAAAGTTAAAAATCTGTATTTCTATTTCCCTTTGGTGTGACTTCGTGTACCTCAGTTTATTCAAAGGTTTTAATTCAATCCCTGTGCTTTGGCTTTCCTCTGGGCCTGGCTCCAGAGGAGCTCTCACTCCAACGTGGAGCTTCCAGCCCGTGTTCTGCAACAGGCACGTTGTCAGAGGGAGTTTGCACTTACTGGAGTCCACACACAAGTGGATTTGAGGATGAAACTAAGACAACATCCACATCTCTGCCATTCCAGGGAAGGGGGACACTTTCATCATAGCCATAGAATGGTTTGGATTGGAAGGGACCTTAAAGATCTCATAGCTCCAACCCCCCTGCCATGGGCAGGGACACCTTCCACCAGTTTCTAACACTCTTTTACATTATATAATTTTTTTTTCCTGTGTTTCTGGACTGCAGTCAGGACTCAGAAAGTCTTTAGTTCTCCCCATCTCTCCCTGCAAGTTGACTTATCTCCTGTGACAGAGCCCTAAAAACAGCGACCCTGAGCTTTCCTTCCGCAGAAGCAAAACCCTCAAACCATAGAATGGCTTGGGTTGAAAGCGACCCTTAAAGATCACCGAGTTCCAGCCCTGAAAAACCTGGAAAGACAGCTCCAATCCAAACTTGAGCAAGGAACTGCAGGAAATCGCTGGAAGGAAGGCGAGATAACAGCTCCGTGTAGGTTGTGTGTGGCTCAAGTTGCTTTCTCTTATTGCCGCCGGCACCTCCGGCTGTGCCGCCGGGAATTTCTGCTGGAACACATCCCGGTGACCTCTCCGTGACAGATGTTGGGCCGTGGTCCCCTCCTTAATGCAGCAATGTGAAAGGCACGACAGAATTAGAAAGCCTGGGCAAAGCAATCAGAGCGGTCACGGTTTGGTGCCATTGATCTCAGGGCGCTAAAAGGATTATCGGGGCCATTCTGGAAATCGGGGTGAATATTAAGAGCTCTGGGAGGGCAGCTGAGGTCCTTGGGCTGGGAAAGGAGGGATCTGTTTGCTTTTTTGCAGAAATCTGGTGCAGGAGGATGGTTTACCTCAGCACAAGCGAAGTTTACAAGAACACTTAAAAAGAAACAAGCAGTTTATCAGCACCTGGAGGAAAAAAAACCCTATAACTATCGTGATCAGTAGGCACCAGGGTTCATCAAAATGAAGTTATGGCAAATTAAATTAATTTCTGCCTCTCATAAGCTAAGAGGCTTAGTGCATAATGAGGGAGAGGGAGGTGTAATATATTTCAGTGCTAGCAGGGCGGTTACAAAGGATTCAAGGGGCTCTCCCGTTAGGAAATAAAGTAAAACTTTTAGAATTAAAACTTACTTGGGAATAGTATGGGTGGGAGAAAGAAAAACAACGTGAGAGGTGACTGATGGCAGTGACATTGTTGAGCTGCTTCCCGTGGGGTCCTGTTTTGAGAGCTGTCAGCAGTGACTTGACAGATGGAGTCTGAGGCGGTGCTGAACTAATCTGTAGGTGATGCAGGGTTAAAAGGGGGGGGGTCTTATAAACTGTTCTGCAGATAATTTAGTTAAAAACCCACAAATCTGAATGGCTGGTAGTGGTTAATGAGTAGCTAGCTGCCTGCAGCTGGTCAAATCCTGCAGGGGAGCAAGCGTTCTCCTCCTTTCAGTAATAACTGCTTCTTTATTTATGATTATTTAATTTTAAGAAGCCATGATAAAAAAGGTACTTAAAAATAGGTATTGAAAAAGCCATGAAAAAATTTGCCAAGGTTTGCACTTCCATGATGAAATTTGTGAGGGCTGCTATCTGACAGAAATTCCTCTTTTAATGCAGAACCACTGAACAACAGAACTGCAAACGGTGTTCCTCTCTAGAGATGGTATTTCACCCGTGTCAGGTGGGTTTGAAATACCTCCCCTTCTTTTCCCACACAGCCACAGAGCATCCCCTAAGCTCCTGTAAGAAAAATACTGCCACGTCTCCTAATACTTTCAAGTGACAGGCAAATTGGAAATCCATGATGCCTTTATTTTAGAATATTGTGTGGCTTGAATCCTGGAAGCAGCAGTCTGTATTTCTCCTGACTTTTACTCTGCTGGATGATTTACACCTATGCAAAGGGCTTTGCTGACAGATCAGAATTAGAGCTCTTATTTTTCTCTGTTGTAAACTATTCCCCAACATACACAATTAGGGCTTGAAGAAGAAAAAGTGGGGGGAAAAAAGGCTGAGAAAGTCAGTTTGGAGCCAGAGTAAGTAGATTTAACCTTTCTTCCTTTGATGACTGTAACAACATAGTAAATATACTTTAGGGCTTGGTGAAATTTAATGAAAGAACTTAGGCCAGGTTGGATGGGGCCCTGAGGAACCTGATCTAGTGGGTGGCATCCCTGCCCATGGCACAGGGTTTGATCTTTAAGGTTGCTTTCGACCCAAACCGTCCTGTGAGACTGTGATTCTATGGTTCTAAAAAATAACCTTTCCTCCTAGCTCATCATTCTGCTTTGTTTATGTTGGCAATAAATGCTTAAAGGTGAGAGATTCCCCCTGCATTCATCATGCAGAAACAGAGCCAGTGGTCCTTGATAGGAAAGATATGGGTTAATGTCTTTGTAAAGAATTCCATGGATGGTAAAGTCTTTGAAATGGTTCTTAATGTCTCTATTAACTTCAAGCAGCAGGTTGGTTACACAGCCTGGACAGTCTGACTCCTGAAACAGCCAAGTGGGTCTGCACAAGGCTGAGTTTCTGAAATTTGGGGTGAAATGCCAGGTCCAAGGGGGGAATGTGTAGTAGGCAGTTCGGGAAGGCTGCACCTTCCTGGTGCCTCAGGAAATGGGGAAAGGAAGAGGGCAAAGTGCAGCCGGGAGTTTGGGATAAAAAGAGGCTGTGTCCTACAAAACCTCCAGAGAGAAAACCCCACAGGTGTCTGCTCCAGTGGCCTCTCTCCCTTTATTTGAATAAAGTTGCAGGACTACTCTGTCTCCTTTTCACAGTGTGATTTTCTGTACATCCTGGAGAATGAGGTTTAGGACTTTCTGTGGGCAGTAAAGTGCAGTGATCTAAGGCAGAAAATGTTTCTATCCTATAGATGAGTGTTTCAGCTTCCTCCTGATGGGAAGAGGAGGGGCAGGCGCTGATCTCACTGGTGACCTGTGACAGGACCTGAGGGAATGGCTGGAGCTGTGTCAGGGACGGCTCAGGTTGGATATTAGGAAAAGGTTCTTCCCCCAAAAGGTCGTTGGGCTCTGGAACACGCTCCTCAAAGAATGGTCACGTCTCCAAGCCTGGCAGAGCTCAAGGAGAGTTTGGACAATGCTCTCAGGGTCAGGGTGGGGTTGTTGGGATTGTCTTGTGCAGGGCCAGGAGCTGGGCTTGGATCATCCTTGTGGGTCCCTTCCAGCTCAGAATATTCCCTGATTCCGCTGTAGGATCATCCTGGCTGTGCAGGATACACTGGAATGGGGGGTCACCAGTCAAGTGTGGATTCTCTGCATCATTTTGGAGGTGCTGTTGTGGGTTGGAGTGGGAGCTTCAGACAAAGTTTATTAGAGAAGCTCCCATTGAGTCACGAGCTGCAGAGAAGACCCCTTTGCTTTCTAAACTCCTCAGAGAGGAGCCTGGGACAGCTGGATCCTGCCTTATCCCCAGACTTTGTCAACAGTCCAAGTTTTACAACTTTATCCCTCGGAATTTAATGATGGTAAATCAGATAGATGCCCAAAAAAATGGATTACATATTATGATGAATGATTAGACAAAAAATCTCAATCAGAATTATTCACTACACAGCATAAAAGCTAAAACTACTCTTATAGTATCAGAAAGGATTGTATATTATCAGATAGGATAGTGCACTATGTCAAAGCAGTATTAAAGAAATTGTGTTAAAGCTACCAAAACAAACAATTCTTACAGATTGATGTAGCTCACCCAGGCCAATGACTGTGGGCAAATCTTTTCCACTCAACCTTGAGGGACATCCTTGGGGAGCACCCCCTACCCAAGGGATGAACCTCCACACACACTCCAAGAAGGAATATCATAGAAGAACCTACCCCATGGAAAGTGGACTGGACTTTTAGAGTGTACAGGGACTGACTGCCAGTCATGTGCCTCCAGGCCAGCTTATCAGCTCACTGACAAATCTCTGCCTCACTATCAGGGTGTTGGTTTGAGGCTGGCACATGGGTTTTAATATAACTCAACACCAAAACCCAGCACGTGGTGCCCCTCTCAGCCCACCACTAATAGCTTGCAAAATCTCTAATTTGTAATCCCATTGTTTGAGGTTTTTGACCACATTCCAGGGCAGAACATCCTGCTACAGGTGCTCTTCTCCACAGACCACAAAGGACCTCCACTGGCTTTGCTCTGTAGTTAAAAACGTTTTTTTAGCTGGAGAAAGGGGAATAGGATCCTTAGGATCCATTGCTGTCCCTGTGGGCAATGCACAAAGTTTTATCTACATGTATTTGTGGTTTTCTGGGACCTATCTGTTCCCACAGCCACCAGTCCTTCACAGAATCCATCTGTAAGACAGGGAGGAGATGTCCTGTGGTGCCAACAATTTCCCTCTGCATATTTGATGCACCCTTATGCATTTCTGTCTCCAGCAGCAATGGAATAAATGTAAATGCAGCTGCTCAACCTACTTCTGCTTAAGCCACAGATCCTGCAGCTCAGTGCTCTGCTCGAAGTGCTCTGATTTTTACCTCTTTTTGGATAAGAAAACTGCAGTAAATATTACAGCAGCTGTGAAAAAGGCAAGTTTTGAGTTATGCTGAGCTGTGTGGCTTAGCTCTTGCCAATCCTACTTGACCACTCTCAAGTGCAAAAAAAACCCACTCCATTGCTGTGCAGTTGCTCTGTGCCAAACGGGATTCTAAATCTAATGATGTTCAAACCCCTACAGCAAAGGTGTCTGTGATCTATACCCAAAAAGCTCGTTGTTGCTCTTCCGTTAGGGATCGGATGAAAATAAAATAAGCTACATCTTGTTTCATAAGTGGAAGTGCCATTTCCTGCTGGAGCTGGAAAACAAAGCTCTTTGGGATTATTGTGAGTGCCGGCAGGCACGGTGAGGCAGAGAGAACTCCTTCCCCTGTTGGTGTCTGCTGTTGCACTTGGGCACTGATCATTTTCCCCTTGACTTGGTCATTCATCAAGTGTCTCAAAGCAGCAGCAGAGGCAGAAGTTCAGCTCCTTCCTGGTGTCCCTGCGGAGAAAGGGAGCAGCCACCACCGCATCTGCCTCTTTGCAGGGCTCCTTTTAAAACTGGATGAATAAATTAGAGAGATGGTCGCTCACAGAACAAACCGCGAGCGGCCGGGGATCGCGGGTGCGCTGGACCGTGCTCCGCCAGCAGAGGAAACAGCAAGAAAGCAGGGGAGCGCTGAGGCAGCACTCTGGCATCTCCTGGATTATTTAGTTCAGTGTCTTTGCAGTGCCTGTGCAGGCAGAAATGCTCAGCCAGGGATGTTACTCCTCCTAAGAGATGCCCTCTCTGGTTTTTACCCTTCCAGGGCTTGTTTGCAGAGTAGAGTTGTAGACAGGCAAATCTTTTACTGCATTTATATTTTGGGTACTTGGTAGCTCCACAGATGGAGTATTAACTTACTGTTGTGTGGAGGGCTCTTTTGAAAAGGAAATTTTATTCATCCGAGACACCCCTTTAATTAACTTCCACGCTTCCATGGGGAGAAGAATATAAAGACGGATAATAATACTAATAATGCTACTACTGTTAATAATAATAATAAAAACAACAACAACATATCTTTTTAGCATTACAAATTAAAATAAAGTGCTGCAGGAAGCAGAGTTTTGAGAGTTTTGTTTTTTTTTAATTAAGATCTTAATAGCATTTAATGTAAATTAAATATAATCATTGTCTGATTCCTGAGCCCATCTCCGAGGATGAAGAATAAGAAGTTAATTGTGCTGACAACATAGTGAGAAGTGCCAAAATCAAGCACCAGAATGTTGGTTAAAGTGCATTTTGAATTAAGAGGTATAAGGAAGGACTTTTATATTTTGGTACTCCTGCTCCCAGTTATTTCGCAGCAGAGTAAAGTTCGTGCCTGGCACTAATTTATTACATAAGATACCTAACATAAAATTTACATTACAATGCAAATGAAGAAGACTTTATTTAACTTTGGAGATTGGGAAGGATCAGATGCAAGAGCCTAACAAGCCATTTTACTTTGGGGATGGGGAATTACTGGTATGTAAATCCCTGAGCTCTTCTGTGGGCAGATAATTTAATGAGGTCTGCAAAATGGATGTCAACTCCAGCATCTTGCTTTCCATTAAGAGGAATTAGGTATGGAAATCTGAGTTTTGAATCTGCTCCTTATAGAATTCATGCATTTGGTGGCAAGATTTACTTGATTAAGAGATTGGGGATCAGGCTGACTGTGCACTCCTCAATGTCAGCTATGTGACAGGATTTAATTCCCAGCTCCGTCTCTTGCAATGGCAGTGTGGAATACCTGTCTGTGGTAGATATGATCTTTTCCATCTCAAATTAAAAGTGATGTAATTTCTCAGCTGGTGTGGTGAGCCCTGGGATCATCAGTAACTGAAGTGCATTTTGATGAATGAATACAGAAATTGTATCTTAATTTAATTAAACAGAGGTAATAACTCATTATTGGATCTGGGTTTGTCTTCATATGGGATTATTTCTCCTTCTTGCACGGTGCCAAAGGAGTCCATGCCTTCTGTGTGAGTGTCCAGTCCTTGACACGCATCTGAATTCCTGTTCAGCAACTAAGAGATGTTGTCTTCATGGTGTACCAAGCTTTCACTTGTGGGTACCTTGCATGAAATCAAGTGCACTTTTATTTACTGTGAAGGTGCTGAGGCCCTGGCACAGGCTGCCCAGAGAAGCTGTGGCTGCCCCATCCCTGGAAGTGTTCAAGGCCAGGTTGGATGGGGCTTGGAGCAACCTGGGATAGTGGAAGGTGTCCCTGCCCATGGCAGGGGTTGGAACAAGATGGTCTTTAAAGTCCCTTCCAACCCAGGCCATCCTATGATTCCATGATCCTTGACAGCTTTCCCAACTGAGCTGTTTGCACAAAAACAGTGAAGTGGGGAAAAAACTGCCAGACTTAGGATTATGACCTCAACAAGAGAGGTCTCAATTTATTTGTAGTTAAGGTTGTGTTTGGTAAAAGCTCTTTGGGGACTGGCCTTGCTCCTCAAAGGAGATGCTGGAAGAGTTGACCTAAGTCTCGAAAGAGCTGCTCTCCATCAGAACTGACAGAGAAGTAGGAAGGAGCTGAAGAATCAGGACAAGCCAGGACTTCAGGGTCTTCAGGACTGAGAGATGATAAATAGACATTTTGACATTTTTTAAATCAGAGAACTTCCATTCATTCCATATCTCACCACTCTTCAAAAACCACAAACCAAAAAAAAAAAAAAAAAACCAAAAAACCACTGACAAATGAGTCCTTTTTTTCAATACAACTGTGGTTCCTATATGTCCTCTAAGGGAGAAAAACCATCATTTTCTCCAGGTCTTTTCCAAGTATTGCTTGGGTTTTTGAATGAAAACTCTTGGAAAACCACTCCTTCCTGACTAAAAGGATATGAAGTGCTCTCTGGAGAACCTTAGAGGCTGAGAGTGCTCTGTTGACCTTATAAAGCTTGAGAACTACTGGACTGAGCTAATAAATACCTTTGGGAAGCATTTATGTCTCTTCCCCCTTGTTTGTGCAGTCCCAAAGAGCAAGGCCAGCAACCAGTGCTTACAAGGAATAATGGTCTGGAATTTGGGGTGTAAAGGGGAGGGACACCAACAAACTGGCTCCGTTCCTGCCTGTTTCAGTGCTGGTAAAGCAGCTCTGCACCTTCATGTTCCCAGTGCTTTCCTGGAGATACTGTGTCATTAAGGGGTAGATGACCAGGGTAAGTAAATTTGTCCTGCTCAATTTCAGATTTCTCTCCTGAATACAATATTTTCCTGGGCAAGGCATCAGGCAACTCCCCAGTCCCATCTCCTTTTGCTGTACAACCCTTCTTTGAAAATTTGCAATACCAACCATCTGTGATGGCCTCGTTCCCTGTCCACCCCCTGTTTTCACCTTATCACTTCCCTTTGAATTGTCCACAGGCGTCTTTGTGCTGACAACAGGAAGAATATTTTGGGCACCTCCTTCCCAGTGTTTCCCTCTGGCTTCCATTGCTGGTCAAGACCCAGGACTCCCGTAGCCCTCCTGTGCCTCCTTGTGCTGCTGTTGTTGTGTTGTCTCCATTGCTCTGCAGCTTGATAAATTTCTCCAAGTGTCTCATTATGCAATTAATTTCAATTGCAATTCCCATCATCTCTTCTCTTCTGCAGGCATGCCACCCAGCAGGAGACTAATAAAACCATCACGACTAGCACCAAAGCCATCAAGCAGCTGTCTGAGGTTGTCAGAGGCTCATCCAGGGTATGTGTCAGTCAAGATGCTGTTGGGGGAGAAGGATGGGTCTTATGGAAGGAGGAATAATGAAAATAAGAAGTGGCAGTGGGTGCTTTAAAGCTGTTAAGCTCCGTGTCTTGCTGTAACTTCCTTTCCTGTTACACAAGTGTAGTTTTCACTTATAAATGACCCAGAGGAAAACAGCTGCAGACACCAGTTCTCCTCCCAAAACTGGATTGTGTGGAATTGGAAATCAAGAACTCAGCAGCAAAGCCTTTGGCCAGTTCACATCTATCTCAGGGTCTCAGTTTGGGTGAAAATATTGCAGAAATCATCTGTCTTCACATGGGTTTGGCATTCCAAGACTCAGTTGTGGGTGCACGGGGTGCAGGTGAGTTTGGGAATATGTCAAGTGTCTGGAAAGGCCAAATCCATGGAATATATCTGGATATGACACTGATTCAGTGCTGTGTGCTAGTGCAAAGGCAGCTTTGGGGAGAGATAAATACAGGCTGGGGCCAGATCAGAGCAGGATTTTAAATTAGAATTTACCCCACTCTGAATTCCAGTTTACCCCAGAAAATCCCATCTGTTTTCGGGGCAGACTGGGCTGTCAATCTGTAGATTCAACTCATACGAGGTTCAGTGTCACAGGATATGAATGACCCCCATGCCCTTGTCCCCAGTGCAAAGATTGGACAAACAGAAGGGTTTTGACCTTCCCACAATGATTTAATACCCCAAATGTTCTTGCTGACTTTGGCCCATGATGTGCATGGTGGGGACCAGATTCCAGCTGGTGTGAGAGTTGAGGAGAAGTTTCACCCACATAACAGATGATTCACCACCTGAAATGAAAACAAGGCCAATTCTGCTTGATTTCTGTTACATTCTTGCTTCCAGCATCCATATGGTTCCTAAGTCAGGGACTTCCCTGAATTCATGTTTTTATTCTCATTCTCTTCCTGGCATTTTCCAAAGTCCAGCATTACTTCCACTCTGTTCTCACTGCCCTTCCACCTAGAAATAAGACTGCTCTAAACACACAACTCATCTCTGACCAAGTGGTTTTTACAGCCTGGATTTATGGCCCTTGCCAACAGGCAGAGGATAAAGGATTTAAAGGTTGAATCACCCCAGGCTACCGTGGTGACCTGTGAAGGACCATGAGCAATTCAGCCTGCCTAAAAAAAAAAATGAATGGGTGATGGTCTCCTCCAGAGGATGGGGAGATAAGCCTGGAATGACTATTTCCATGTGCAGACATCAAACTTAATACAAGGATCATTTTTAACATGTTGCTTTGATTAGTGATGGATGGCAAGGACTGGGTTTTTTTTTGTTTTCTTGCATAATTACATTTGAGCTTGATGAAACAGAAGATGCTGCCTTGGAGATACGGGGATCTGGGCTTTTTTGTGCTGATCTCCAGGCTCTATTTTGTGACATAAATTGGGTCCAAAGGTGAATCAGGCAAGGTCACATTAAATCCAGTTACAGTGCCACACAGGAATGTCATTATTTGCCCTTGGAGCCCATAGGGACTCTCAGGAGAAGAGGTTTTACTCTTGGGGAGGAAAATGCAAAGTGGAAGGGAAAATATTTGAGAGCTGAAGGAAATAGACTCACAAACAATTTCTGTAATATGAGGAATAAACTTGCTGTTCTCTATTACATCACATAATAACTTTTTTCTGCTCACTGGTCAATTAATTTAGCTTTTTTTTTTTTTAACTCTTCTTTTCTAACAGTATGGAGTTTAACTACTTAAACCTACAAATTTTAATAGAAATCCTGTAGCCCCTGTCCCTTATATGGAATAAATTGTTCTGGTGGATATTGGCTGCTGGTCAGTAAGTCCCTCTTGGGAATCTGGGTAGCACTGCAAACTCTCCTCCCATAAAATTACTCACAGCATGAAAAACCTTACAGAGCTTTATAGTTAGTCCTTACCAATCCATTTTTCTGTGGATTGCTTTGCATGCACACACAGACAAAAAAAAGAAAAAGCTTTTTTTCCCTTTTCTTCCTTATTTTCCACCAGTAATGCACTGCCAAGGAGATGCAATATGGGACTTTCTCTGACTTCCCATAAATCTCCAAGTGCTGCTGGAGCTATTGGAGTCAGGGTGCCCAACTGAGCAAATTGATAGTATTGCAGGAGCAAAGATGCTGCTCTAAGTGGATCAGTGTGCTACAAGGCAGGAGACTGATGTAAAATGGCTCTTTCAGGGCTTCACTCCAAACTAACCTCAAAGGATGTAAATGGGGAGTATTAGATCTGAAATTCAATTTTTTGGGTAAGGGTGAGTGCTGGAGCATAAGATCAGCTCTCCAGGGTGACAATCTTATCTTATTTTGTATGTGGAACAAACATAAGGTTTATGGACCTTTATCTACAGAATGGGAATAATTATACTTGCCCTGCTCTAAAAATGGTTTTAAATCTTGAGATGAAGAACTCTAAGACTGGGGTATTCTTCTGTGTGTGAAAATACTGCCATTAACATTAAAGATGTTTATCCCATCCTTTATAAAATCTACTTTTGTAATCTTAAGCAGTTTTCTGAAACAGCTGAAATGGCTGTAAAGTGAACATTTCTGCTCAGAAGCATTAGTGTAGATCAGGTTTTGCTTGCCACTTGTTTTTAAGGTAACATCCCATTTCCTTGCAGCATTTCCCTCTGTAAAATCTGGACATGTGAGCTCCTGCACATGTGAAATCTGAAATCCAGGGTGTAGAACAGTTCCAGGAGAACAGTTTGGGTTTGGTCATTCCCTCTGAGAGCAGACCTTTGGAAGCGTGTTGGAGAGTTACATCAGGCTGACTGTGTTCTTCCTTCCAAGAGCTTTTTTTTTTCTTTTTTAAACAGATTGAAATCTTGCTGGAGCAAGATCCAGACAGAAAGGCAGTGACATTTGGGTTCATGTTTTGGAAAACATGAAGATAAGCTGGTTTCTGACAGTCAGACCAAGCAGAGGGAATGTTGTGGCTGATGGACCTCTCAAGTCCAGTAAATCTCCCAAATGAGGTGATCAACTCTATCAGGAGTTATCACCTGAATAAATAACTTTTTATAGGAGGATCCCTTCAGTTATTTTCTCCAATGCTATCTTGAATATCCAAAGTG
Source organism: Daphoenositta chrysoptera (assembly GCA_013397915.1). Lineage (NCBI taxonomy): Eukaryota > Metazoa > Chordata > Aves > Passeriformes > Daphoenositta > Daphoenositta chrysoptera. The sequence goes on along the minus strand of VZRO01005365.1, from coordinate 328,707 downwards.
GCATTTTTTTGGTTGCTTTGACCTGAAAGACCAAAGCATTACATTTCCTAAAATAAAATCCTGTTGCATTCTGGCCCCAGTGTGACTGATTTTCTTTAGGATACCATTTGTGCCCAGCTTATTTATTTGGTGCCTCCCACCAGGACAATTTCCCATGGTCAGAGACAGACCCTACTACTGGATTTATCTCTAACAGACCTGCTAACCAGCCCTCTTTTGTCCTAAAACAGCAAGAATGGCTTCAGCTGGACAGGCTGAAGAACCAGCTGTCAGATGCCATCCAGAGATACGGAGCCGTGCAGAAAGTGAGTGTCTCTCTTGCTTCCACTCTCCCGTCTGTGGATTTGGGAATGTGTTAAATGTGAGTGTAATTCCCGGGAGCCTGGAGCATCTCCACAGGGCTGCTAATGCAGAGTTTCCTCCCTCTTTTCTTTCTTTGTCAGTCAAGCAATCTTAGGGTCATAGAATTGAGGTTGGAAAAGACTTTTAAGATCATCAAATCCACCCATCAACCCAGCACCACCTGAAAAATGTCCTTAAGGGCCATATCCCCACATTGGCTGGACACTTGCAGGGATGGTGTCTCCACCCCTTCCCTGGGCAGCCTGTTCCAATGCTTGACAAGCTTTTCTCTGCAGAATTGTTTCCTAATATCCAATCTAAACCTCCCCAGTGCCAAGTTCAGGGGCTCTGCATTTCCCCTGCCTTAGCCATGACATTATTTTGGTGCATCTTCCCTCTCATGGGAAGAGGAGAAATGATTGTACAGTTCACCTTTTCTGCTTGTGGAAAACGTGAGGCAGCACTGATAATTCAAATGTTACCCCACCTTCTGCCTCTGCTCTGCTATTTGGCTGTGCCAGGAAGTTTCCAGACACGTTTTGTGGTTTGGATGTGTCACCAAGATCAAGCTGTTTAATAAAACAAACAAAGCCTGAACTCCAGCTCCTTCATTTGCTCCTTGCTCTCCCCTTTACCCTGGGGAGGCTCTGCTGATGAGCAGATTTGCTTTGCTTTTAAACACTGCAGTAATGACTTAAATGTAGCATCCTCAAACTGCTTCCCTCCCCAGCAGTGCAAGTTGGGAGATCTATCTGGATTAATCAAAATACAGCCTGGACAAACTCTGGTGGCTTTCTTATATCACTTTAATGAGTCTGACGCATGCCTACAGCAGTGGGAAGGATATATTGTAATTATAGAGGTGTAATGAAATTTGGCTGGCAACATGCACTTAATAATGTGTCTCTATTAGAAACACTCTGGACTGATTGATTTCCCAGCACTTGCTGCCTATGCCTTGAAAATTAAATAAATAAATAGATGGATGTACATAAAATTGCAGTTCAACAGTTCTGTCGTGTAACAGAATTGCATCATCTCTAGTGCTGCCTCATATTTTAAATTATTTACCGGTCCTATTCAAGAAACTAAGTGTAGGGTCTTAAAATGAAATTATTTTCTGTGTTAAATGAGAATTTGGAATGATTTGGGGAGAGCTCCACCCCCATACACACATACATCTTTTTTATGCTTTTTTTTCTCTAAATGTTCATGAGTGCAGTCCATCTGAACTGTATATCTAGGTTGGATTTCTTTTCTTTTAAAAACTGTCATCAATTCAGAAGTGCCAAAATTAACCACTGCAGTTTGTGAATGCCCGGCTGCGTCAGGAAACCAATCTGAGTGATAAATTGCTACTTATCCACGTCCTAGCTGTCATTCCTTAAATGCCTGTTTCAGTTTTGATAACCTTGTCATTCTGTAAGCTTTGAAGATTTTACTGCCTGCAAGACTGAACTTTTCCATGCTTTTATAATCCCTTGGTTTTTTGGTTTTTTTTCTAAAGAGTAAAAGCTTTCTCTATGTCATTTTCTTTAGAAAGCAGAAGAAAATAGCTTCATATGACTCCTTCCCTAAATATTTGGACGCTGTTTTCTCAGCCATTTTCCCTCTAATTTTTTTTTTCTTTTCCTTTTAACAGAAAATAGCAGAGAAATCCAAAGCTTTGCTTCCTACTGGGCAGAGAAGCACCAAACAGGTAAGTTCACATGTGTCTCTGTGTTTGGCAGTAAATACAGTGCTGAAAAAAGCTGTTTTTTGACCCCACTAATGATGCTGAAGAGCTTGGAGCTCCTCCACTGCCTACATGGAAGCCAGTGAGGTGTTTTTCCAGTAGAGATGTGTGACGTCTTTGGAGGTGGAAGATAACAGGACTCAGGAAAAAAAGACTTATATAAGACCTGTGTAATTATTCTCTGCTCTTCTGTCCTCATGGGGCTGTTTCTCCATTCTTGATGGGAGTTTTGTCTGCTATGAAATATATCAAAAAGCAGTCCTACACCCTCTTTTCCTGGAAACTGGGCTTGTAGGCGCAGTGAAATCACATTCCAAGGACAATTTCATGGAAGGAATTGAGACGAGTTTTTATCAAACCCGTCCCCAGTTTTAGGAGGGATTTTTTTCTGCTTTCTTTGGCTACATTGCACAGTGCTTAACTATTATATACATATGCAAATTGAGCCTTTTTATTCTCTTTTAGCCCATATTAGGAATTCTTTCAATGAATAAAGGCTATATGTAATCAGAGTATATATATTTATTCTGATTTGTGGATACATGTTCATACATACTCTGATTACTCCATATATGATGCATATATGAAGTTTCATATGTGTGAATGTATATATAAAATATAATTAGATTCATGTGTACCGGTGAACATATGCAAATTTTTAAGAGTATGAAGATGTGTTTGTGTAGATATATTTGTGTATATATACCTATGTGTGTATTCTTTTGCAAATATGAATGCAAAATACTATAGATTTAATATCTGTCTGTGTGTGGGTGGGTTTAAGAAATGTCCAAAGATTTCCAAGAGAGGTTTGATGCCAAGAGATCCTTTGGCTGCAGTAAGGGTCTAACAGAGATTAGGTTGGCCTCTTAAATCCTACATGCTAAAAACCTTGTGGGTATTTGCAACTGATACTGTGCCACCAAAACCCAGAACTCTGTGCCTAATTTCAGTGATTATTTCTGATATTCTTGATACTTTTTTCATTTAAGGGGCAGTCAGCAGGTTTTCTGCTTTCCTAATGACTTTTCTCTCCCTACCTTGTTGTGCCACCTGATTTTCTACAACCTCCTTAATGTATATAAGAAATAGTTGTACTTTATAAATTCACGCTTTTCTGTAAAGTAGGGTGGAATGATGCCACTGAAGACCCCATCATTAATGCAGATAAATAAACCAAAGCTTTACTATTAATTAAATTTCAAGCAATTACAATTCTGCCTTAGACTTTGTTGGTTGGTTTAGGTGTCACTGAAATGCAATTAAGGTACCAAAGGGCTGATGAATTCCTTTATCTTGACTGAGGATTCCCACCGCCACCTTTGGGGCAATTGTGCACTTTTTGTTACTTTTCAGTAATTGTTACTTTGCAGCTCTGTGTTTATAAAAATTAACAGTTTGTTTTTCTCCACCAGCTAGTGATCTGTGTTGAACAGGGGCATAGATAACATATCTTTTAACTGTGGTCAAATCCAACGTACATCAAATATTTCTTGGGTCATTTTGTGAAAATTGACTGTGATTTATTTTCACACCATCTGTATTGAGTCACTTCTTGGGCTTTTAACCAATTTTGTTTGACTACTGTTGGTGGAGTGGATTGCAGAGGAGGGAACAGCTCAGTTTTAACCTGGGCTACAACGTGGTGGCGTGGCCATGGCTGTTCCATAGGATGTGGGACTCTGCTGGCCATTAACCAGTGCAAAGAGAATGAAGAGTGCTAATTACTGCAAACTGTTGGCACTGGGAGCAAGCCTGGATGAAACCAGCTTTATTTGGTGTGTTGAAAATGGTTGATGACTCCAGAAACAACCTTCTCTGGAAGTAAACAGAGTTTTAATATGGGAGAAAAATAGGATGTCAGACAAAAGTACTCAAATCTTGAAGCGAGTAATGGTGGGGTTGGAAGCAAAAGGAGGCTGGAGGAAGAAAGGGACAGAGACAAACCCTTTGCCTTAAACCAGGTAAGAATCCAACCCCTGGGAGACTGCAGCAGGATCAGTTTGGTGTGAGTCAGGCAGCATCAGCAGAAATTGGGTTAAACTGGTTTAGGTCAGGTTGTTTCTCCTTGTAGCCATCACTCGCAGGTGAAGTGAAGTGGTTTTGGTTTTGGTGGATTACAAAAAAGGAGGTTGTAGCATGTCCTTGGCGAGATGGTTCTGACTCAGAAAGAGGCTTGATCACACCCAAGAGCAAACCTTTTTCATGCAGTGACACTTGCTTGGGCTGGGGACACAAGAGTGTTCATGCAAGAAAAAGACGAAAATTAATTCACATCTGCTTCAGCTTCCCTGTACGTTTGCAGCTTCACATGATATATTATATCTACTAATAATATATTAGTAGATATTTAGAATATTTAGGATAGAGTCTCAACAAGGTAGAGGCCTTGTCAAACCACTAAAAGGGTGGAAATGATGCCTTAGGTTTTAACTCTTATATTTTTGAATCCTGTATTGCCTAATGTGTAACTCTGGAGTTTCTTGTACCCTGCTGACTTCTGCTCTCTGGACATAACAGAGCCTCTCTGGGCCTGCTCTCCAAGGACACCCAGGCTGTCCAGGCCTAAAAATGTTTAAACCAACATCTTGGAAGGGGAGGGGGGGCAAGCTGAGGGGAAATTACATCATTAGCTAAAGTTTTAATTGGCTAATTTATGCTGATATGCAAATGGACCAAACCTATAAAGGTGTGGGGAACTCGTGACTCATCATCCACCTTGGGTCCATCTTGGGGTCCAGCTTGGAGCCCTTGGCTTCCCAGGGTGCACCTTTGAAGGCCTTTCCAATAAATACCCACCTTTATTCCCTAATTCCTGTCTGGGCTCTGTTTCTAGGGGGCCTCTCAAGGCATCACACACATCCCCTCTTCTTCCTCCCTCAAGTACAGAGAAGAGAAAAATAAAAGGTTTAAAACCTGCTGAAGGCAGTGCGGTGGTGTGGTTAGTTTTAACTTATTATTATTATTTTTCCAGCAGCAGATTGGCCAGGACATGCAAATTTATGGTTCCCACAGGAACTGTAACCTGACCACCATGTGAATATATTAAGGCATTAAAGTTAACACCCTATACAGTAATGCAAAATACTACATATGTTCAGGAGACCTGATTTATGGGCCTTGTGAAGCTGCACGGTGACTTGGTGCAGATCCAGCCCTGATTCAAACACTGCTCGCCTGCAGGGCTTTGTTCACTTTTATTTATACTTTAATTTATTACGACAAATTGAGAGAGGTCTGAAGAATGCTTGTTTTTCTGCATGCCTATCCCTCTACTTCTCTCCCACTGGTGAGTGGGAAAGGTGAGATGTTGGGTAACACAAGCCCTAATAATTTCCCTTTAGGGAATAATTGATTCTCTAGACCCGTGTAACAGGTGAAAATTGCCATAGGAAGCCTTGGGAAAATTAGTTTCCTGCCCATTGTGGTTTGTTGTAAGTACTCTTTAATTGAGTTTATTTGTTTATAAAGGCAAAATAAAGGCATTGATCCAAAATTCCTTGAAGCCTGAAGTTATATAAATTCTTAATCAAATATGTGTTTGTAGGAATGTGTTTGTGTGTAGACAAATCGATGGAGTTCTATAGGTGCGCATATTGAAGACACAACTTTTTACTACATTAATGATCATTGTTGAACGTGCCTGGTGGCAACAATTAGAAAAAAACCCAAACCCTTTCTCTTGAATCTGTGAAAGTAATTTTAAATATTCACCTACTGGCCAAAATAAGACCTCAAAAGGCTCTTTAAAGGGAATTTTGGAAAGGAGTTTCCAGTTTATGGGAATTGCTGGTGCAGCCTACAGCAGAGACAGGATTTGGGGATATTGTCACCTCTGCTCCTGGTTATTTTTGGGGCAGATGGGCTTCAAATCCTACTTCTCCCCCTGAACAGACACAGCAAGGTGTAAACTCCTTCTCCCAGGCAGAGTCCAGTGTGGGAGAGGGAGTGTTCCAGGTGTCCCCTGGAGCTGGGGACAGCGTGGGCAGTGGCAGGAGAGGCTGGACAGCCGAGCAGATGTGTCCTCTAGGGTGCCATCCATGTTTTGATAGCACAGGGTAGATCATCCATAATATTGAAATAATTAGTGGTATTGAAATAATTAGTAATTAGAAAATCCGCAACAGAGGCAAAGATATCTCCGAGCACGGGAGGTGAAAAGAATCCTTCTCTTTAATTCTTTATAATAATTATTGTGCATCCAACATCATCTGCTTCCAATAGGAAGAATCTGTTGTTGTGCCCATGGGGGATGAGTTCAAGTGATGGGGCTTGGAGCAGCCTGGTCTGGTGGAACCTGCTCATGACAGGGGCTTGGAACAAAATTACTTTGAAGGTTCCTTCCAACCCAAACCATTGTGTGATACTCTGAAATTCTCTTTTCTCCACTAATGGGGAGAAAAGTGGGTTTTTCTCACCAGGCAGACTTTGTAGGTGGTTCCCCCAAGGGAGTGGGAGAAGGGGAAGCACAGCTCTGTTTTAGCTGAGGAATGAGTTTTAATCTAAAACCACATCAAAAATCTGAACAGACTTTTTTTTTTCTACTTCTTTTTTTTTTGGAGGAAACTTTCCTAGCAATATTTAGAAATTAAAATTACAGTAATTGTCGTGGTGTAATGGCATTCCTCTTCATTTCCTGCTGCTCACGGGGAGAGGAAAGGATAATTACTGCTCTGGAATATGGCAGTTGCCAAAAAGATGCCTTTGTTTCTTATTCTATGGGCCTACTTGACCCGTCTCTCAAAGGTCAGTAAATTATATTTCTTAGGAGCATAAAAATGGGTAATAAACATCTATTTGCATATACAAGCCTTTTTTTTTTTTTTTTCTCCTGACTGCATCAGTTTATTCTTGCTTTAAATGGACTTCCTTCCCACAGGAAGCATCATTTCTCCCTTTCTTCCTGTGTTTATGAAGTTGTTCTTTTTATATGATTAGAGTAAAATTCTCATTTTGGGGGCAGCAAGATCCAGTCCTTGGCTTTATGGGAGAATAACTTTTTTTGGCAATAATGTCTGCATAAACTGCATATCTGGGTGTGTGTGTGTAATGACTTTGGTTATTTGGGCTGCTATTTTTAGCCGGCCCTTGTCATGGTAGGTGTTGTATAAGCACAGCTATGAGATTGTGCCACCCTGAGGACCTCACAGGCGAAGCAAACACCAACAGTTTATTCTGAACAACAATTAACGCTGAGTTTTTAATGCAGGAGGTGCTCCTCATGCTCCTCGTGTTTGAAACCAGCTTCCACATTTGTGAGAGGACGTGGTGTGTGTTTTCCTGAAATGCAACTTTTAATTTCTCACAATTGAAATACAGCTCTTGCCCCGGCAAAAGGAGCTTTGCATTTACACATTTGTCTTATTGACTCCACCATCTTATCTCAGAACTCATCCCAGTTGCTAACGTTCCAGTCTGGCTGCTGTATCTCAGGAAATCAAGCCTTAGCTTTGGTGATAATTTATCTTGCATATGTGGTAGTAATTGCTGTGTCTTTTCAAGGTCGTTTGGGATGCAGCTACTTCTGTAAAAAGTGTTGTTTCAATAATGTCAACTTTGTTTTAAATGACTGTGCATCCATTAAAAGCCATATTGTAATCAACCCACTCCCCTGTTCCTAGGGTTGTCAATATGGAGCATTTAAATCACACAGTTATTTTTTCTTGACTTTACTCGAGTGTGGGCTTTTGTTTGGTTTTAAAGGGTTTGGGTTTTTTTAAGGCAGTCATTAAAGCAATTTTCTTAAGAAAATTTAAATATTTTCTTTTCTTTTTCTGCCTCTTTGGGGGTAGAGAAATAGATTCTCATAAAGGGATTTAATAAGTGGATGGAAATAGATTCACACCTAATCTTTTAATTTGTTCCCTGTATTTTCAAGGGAGGTGGAATCTATTCTGAATGTCCCAAAGTACTCTTCTCATTCTGCTTCCAGCGTGCCTGGGAAGGAAGGTCTTTTCTTCTCAGCATGCCCACGATCTTGAAAAAAAATTCCAGTGGGCTTTAGAGGCACAGAAGTTCCCTAAGTAACCATTAAACTCCCCTTTTGTCAGGAATGCAGAATTTTTCAACCGTAAAACTTAAAATGAAGAACCCTGCACCAGAGCCCTTGGGAAAACACTGGGATTCCTGGTGCTGCTGGTGTCAGGTTTTATAGGACATGGGGAGAGCTCTGGGCCTCAGTTGTACATAAAAACTTATTAGTAACACCCCAAATGCTACTATATCTTTAACTGAGGGAATTTTCAAAAGCTGGAGGTATGAGCTTCCAATAGCATTCCAATCTCCTGATCCTACAAGAGAAGAAAAATAAGAAAACACCAAACCTATATAAAAAAGGAATGTGTATAATCAGGCTTTGGGGGGAACTTGTCATTTCCTAAATTGCTCAAACGACTTGAGCATTGTGGATTTTCCTTGGCAGTGCTCTGTCAAGTGCATGAAGAGGGATGAGCCCACTTTTCCTGTGTCTGCTGATGGAACTGCAGCTGCCTCTGTCAGCACCCGGGCAAAGAATTGAGTTTCCACTAGCTGGGTTTTGGTTAGTTAAGGGTTTTTTCAGTTTGTTCCCTTGTGAGTTTTTATTTATTTTTTGTTGTCTTTTTCCTTTTGTTTGAGTGAGAAAGGACAGAGGTTTCTGTGTGGGCAGAGGATGAAGGCGAGGGAAGGGTTTCTTTTGTACGAAGCCTCCTCCAGAGCAGCTCTCTGGCTCCTCTACCCCAGCTCTGAGTCACTGCTGGAGCCACACACCGAAGGGTTGTTTTGTCTGCAATGTGCCAGCCTCGCCCCCAGCTCTGCCACCTCTTGCTTTTATGCTCCCAAATCCTGGGAGACGCTTTCCTCTCACCCCACACTGGCACAGACCCTGCCAGGAGAGCTGTGCCCGGGGAATGGTGACACCGGGGTCACCAGGAGGTGTTTGAGGCATCAAACACTGCCATGAACCAGCCTTGCTAATGGGAGAGAGCACTTTTGACAGGGAAAAAAATCGATGTTGTGCCCAGAGGCTGGGACAGATCACTCAGCTGGTGCCCACGTTGTTGTTCTTCCACAGCCAGAGACAGCTCTGTGAGTATTTTTCCTCACTGCTTGTGGTGGCTGCCTGGGTGGTTGCTGTGCCTCTGTCTCGTGGAATCACAGGATGGTTTGGGTTGGAAGAAACATTAAAAATCATCTTAAAACCCCCTGCCATGGGCAGGGACACCTTCCACTAGCCCAGGTTGCTCCAAGCCCCTTCCAACCTGGCCTTGGGCACTTCCAGGGATGGGGCAGCCACAGCTTCTCTGGGCAACCTGTGCCAGGGCCTCACCACCCTCACAGGCAGGAATTTCTTCCAAATATCCAATCTAAATCTACTCTGTTTCAGCTTAAAGCCATTCCCCTTGTCCTAGCACTCCACTCCCTTGCAAAAAAACCCTCTCCAGCCTTTCTACCCCCTTAGGTACAGTCAGCTCCTAAATTTAAAGGATACTGCAAGTGCACATCTTCCTGCCACATCAGGTTCATTCATGGAGGGGGTCACTGCACCCCCTATAGATGAGAAAAGCATTTCTCCCCTATTATATGAGATCCAGACATGGTCTCAAGGAATTCTGAATCCTCTTTCTTCCTGAGTGTTGCTTCTTACCCAGTGAGTGTGGGCAGTTCATGGTTCCAGTCAGCACTGCTGGCACAGATTTGTATATCTATAAATATACACATATATCTGTATATATCTACGCCCACACCAATATAAATAAATACAAATAAAAAATAATATTAAGTATAACTATAAAAGCAGTGGCAGCTGGATGGACACTCACCTTGCTCAGAGAGCTTTGTCCTTGCATGCAGCTTTTCTGGGCAGTGAGGGTCACCTCTGGCAGCACTGTCAGATCTGTGTGACAGCAGTGGGAGAGGAGAGCAAACACAGGCCAGGATCCCAGAGCTGATGGAATGTAGGCTGGGTCTGCAGGACGTGTGTGGCCACAATGGCAGTACTATAATTATTTAAAAAATGAATTAAAAGCTTGAATTTTGTTCACTTTATGGGCTTGACTCCCCTGTATATTCTTTTTTTTTTTTTTTTTTTGAGAGGCATAATTATATAGTGAGTGTTTCAGCCTAGTGGAAGTGGTTTCTGCTGGTGTGAGGGGGCTGCTCATATGACCCCATCCACCTCTCCTCCTTCAACCTCACTTTCCCTAAGTTGCACTGCAAGAGTCTAAATTGACTTTTGCCCTGGCCAAGATCACAAGCAGCAACTGGAGTAACAAATGTGAAACCTTACTGAGTGTGTCACCTTGCTCCAAAGTGAATGCAGTGTTATTTAATACATTTAAACCCCCCTGTGGAGATGAATTATTGAAAGGAAGGAAATTGTATTCTTCTAAACCCACTTTGATGGCTGCACTTATCACATGATTAAACGGGGACAGCAATGGTATTTTCCCACTAAAAAATGCTTTTGGAAATCTCTTAACCCTTGGTGCACCAGGGCGAAGACAAAAATAATATTTATTGACCTTTCTAGGGCACATCTTATTTGTTTTCAGGGTCTAAATAACCGGTGTTATTTCCACCATAAAATTTTAAGACATTAAACCTCTTTCAATCCTGTGTACAGGGCAGTGCTGTTACCTCCCCTGTACTGCATCTCACCTATGAAATCATAGAATCATTTTATGGAATGATTTGAGTTGGAAGGTTCCAACTTCCTGCCACGGACAGGGACACCTTCCACTAGACCAGGTTGTTCAGGCTCTTTCAATTGGTCACCATTATTTCTGATTTAATGAAAACACGAGGAAACACAGCATCACACTTATAATTCTGATTCTTTGTTCTGTTCCTTAATTCCGGTGCCCAGCTGAAAATTGTAACCCAAATTTTTGTTGTTTTTGCCAAGTTAAACTTCCCCTGATTTACTGGTTTATTAGAGTTTCATCTTCACTTTTAATGATAATCCAGGATGCTGAAATTCCTTTGGAGTTAACTCATAAAGGTGGACATATATCCAAGAGGTAATTTATATACAATGTCATTATAAAACACAACAGGTTCTGTGGGATAAGGCATGTGGTGCAGATAACATTTCAAGTAGTTATTTTTGAGCTGATAGAAACAGTCTGTGTGATAAATAAAATAAATGTGTTCACCTAAACACAGATGGAGGTTCTCCACTGCAATCTCACAAACTTGTTGATTTGAGAAGGTGCCTCTGAAGCAAATAATTCCTTTTAATTTAAGAGAATTTTTCACCCAATTGTCCCAAATATGAAATAGGTGGTGGTTCAGAGCCTACACCATGGGCAAACCCCGATGAAAATTCCAGGATATGCTTCCATAGATTAGAATGGAAAGGAGTTGGACTTGATGGTCTTCATTGCTCCTCTCTAATTTGAGTTATTCTGTGATTTCTATGAATGAAAAAACTGAGCCCTGAGTGTTGCTCACCACTGCCACTGTCGGGAGCAAATCAAAGTTGTGTGGTTGGTACCTGCTGAGCATCACCCTGGTCCCTGCTCATCCCTGTGAACTCCTAATGAATCCTGGGGGAAGTGATGCAGCCAAGCCATCACAGATCTTCTCCTCTGGTGGGTGTTCAAATGGGCATTTTGTCACTTCAACACCGAGGTGACAGGACTGCATCTTACTGTGTCCCCTGCAGTGAAACACAGTAAAGCTTTGCAGTGTCCCCTTCATTAACGTGCTTTAATTAAAGCTCTGCTACCACGTGATGTCCTGGGATGAGCATTAGGTCACTCCAGTGAGCCCTGGATTAATTGGGTTTGGTGCAAAAGGACTTTTTCCCTGCTCACTAAACCAGTTAAGGTCTGGATCTCACCTCTGTCTCGCTGTCTTCTCCAGATGCTGGCAGTGGTAGAGCAAGGAGAGTTCTTCCTCATAGGAAAAGTTAATCTTCTGCCCCTTTTTGTACAAATTCCCAGAGCCAAACTCACAGACAGGAGGTTCCCAAGGTCCTGCTTGGCACACAGACACCGTGCCATGGAGAAACCCAAAGTGGCTGTGTGGAGAAACTGGATGAAACCATAAATGTTTATTTCCAAGAACCCACTTTTCCATGGGGCAAAGCTGAAGATCCTGTTTCCAATCTGCGCAATCCCTGGAATTTTCTTGAGCTGTGGTTTGCACACCTCACTTGGATGAAATGAAAAGCTTCAGTGTTTTATTTTCTACCTTCACTGAGTCTGTAAAGTCCTGAATGTAATAAAAACTATTGAGATGGTTCCTAGAACCTTAACTCAATATTACACTTGACACAATTGAATCTCTTGATCTGCTACATTTCTTGCTTTAAGAAGGATTTTCCCTTCCCCTTCTCCTTTCTGTATTGGGTTTCATTCACATGAAGAGCTCAGCAGTGACGTGCTGAGAACCAAAGATGATCGCCCTAAAAAGTAAAAACAAAACAGCAAACAAAAATAAAAAAAAAAAAATCAAAGCATCTTCTTGCAATCACAACTGATTTGTGGTGAGCGAGGAAGGTGTTTTCTCCCTTTCTGTGCCCAGCAGTTTGTAACTGGTGGGATGATTTAAGGAAAGAGGATAGGAATGTGGCTTTTATGTGCAGCAGGACGTAGTGACCTCTTCTGGAAGCTGAGCACTGGGAAGTTTGATGGCCCTACCGTGGGAGCTCCTTTGTTGACCCCTATATTTAAGCCTGATTAAAAGCACCACTGAAGACCCAGGCACAGGAAAAAAAAACCACCTTTTACAGCAGTTCCTGGGAGTGGGGTGAGGGAAGCTGTGGATGCTGCACACTTTGGAGTGCCATCTGCTGGCACAGGACTCGGTTTTGCAGTGAGCCTGGTTTTACAGTGCTCAGATGAAAACGGTGTCAGGGAAGCCCTGATGAATCACTGAGATGAGAATAAACTCTGCAAAGTGTTGGGGTGAAACAGGATGTTTTGTGTGTCTGCTGAAGACAGAATCCCCTGCTCGATTGTGGAAATCTGCTCCATGTCCCCTCTCTGTACTAGGGAGAACACACATATTAAACAGGGTTTAATCAAGTATAATAGTAATGATTTTGTGTATAAATATATGACTTCTGAGGTTCCTAGGGAGGAGGAATTTGAGCTTTAGGTCACATCTGCTGGGAGTTTGGCAGTTTTTAGCCTCAGCTGGTCTGGTTCTCATCCTTAGGGGAGTCCACAGGGCTGTGCAGGTCCTCTCTCTACCCAGTTCACAGAATTTTGGCACCCAAAGGTGAGCATAGCTCTTGCTCATCAGCACATCTGGCTTAGGTGCAGTAAGGTCTAGAAGGCCACCAGGTGACATGGTGACACATTTCTGGTGTAGCATGGGGTAGTGCTAATTTGCTATTTTTGAGTTTAAAAGGTTCAAAATTTTTTAAATGAAAAAGAAACCTCAGCTCATCGGTGTGAGACAAGGTACTGGTGGCAGCAAATGGTGTTCACCTGCTGGACACCTGCCTGCCTGATTAGAGCTGCCAGGCAGTCCCAGACTGCAAAAAAGTGGGGTTTGAGGGAGTGTTTTGCACAAAAAGGGGGAAAGGGATTTTTATTTAAAAAGAACCATATTTTTTGTTTAAATATTTCGGTGTCTGTTTTTTTTTGTTTTGTTTTTATATGTTTTGTCCCTCATACAAAGGGACTCATTTCATAAAGATGCATTCTTGGCATGTGGGATGTTGTTTGTTTTCTTGTCCTACACCAGTCCTGTTTATTTTGAGATGCATTTTATTTTGAGCTTGATGATACCCAGTGTTACAAAACCTTTTTCTCCTCCTAACATTGCTTGTTGCTTCCAAGCCTACAGGTATTGACCCGTTGTAGACTTGAGTTCACACAAAATCTCTTTAATCATTCTTTTGCCTTCTTGACTCTCCCCTTGTGCCCTCTTCAGTCTCAGAGCTGACCAGTTTTGCTTTTTGCCCTTCTAAGCCGTGAGGAGAAGGAAAACATTGCAAATTATTAACTGGCCACCAAAACAAAGGTTTTAAGATGTGTGGTATAGGGCTTTGTGGGTTATTTTTGGAACTGCTTCGTTTGGAACTGCTTCTTTGTTTACAAACTGGTGATTGTGTATAAGACTTGATACTAAATAGGAGGTGAGTTGGGAAACCTTCCAATGTTGAATTTTAGTAGACACCCCTGCAGATCCCAAACATTTTGCAAACTGAGATGTTTCTGCTCTATAGGGGGAAGAACCCATGCCCCTTTGTGGTGTGTGGCCCCTGGCTGGACACCAGTGCCCACAAAAGCTGCACTGTCACCCCCCTCAGCTGATCAGGGGAGACAAAATGTAGAGAAAGACTCGTGGGTCAAGATAAGGACAAGGAGAAATCACTCACCAGTTACTGTCACAGGCAAAGCAGGCTCGATTTGGAGAAATTAGTTTAATTTCTTACCAATTAAATCAGACTAGCATAATGAGAAATAAAACTGAATCATAAAACATCTCTCCTGTACTCCTCCCATCTTGCCAGGAAAACTCACTCCTGAATTCCCTGCCTCCTCCCCACCAGCATCACAGGGGATGGGAAATGGGGCCAGTTCATCACAAGTTGTGTCTTCTCTTTCCTCCTCACCCTGCTCCAGAGTGGGGCCCTTCCTCGGGGTCTCAAGTCCCACCAGCAAAGCTGCTCCAGCACAGGCTCATCTCCCCACAAATCCACAGGTCCTGCCAGGGTTCTCTGCTTTGCTGTGTCTTGGGGTTTTTGTTCTGTTTCTTTTGTTCTGTTTTTTTCTTTCTGGTTTTTTTCATGATTCTCAGAAGGAAATGGAAATTGGTGGGTCTGGACGTGTTTATAAAGAAGAAGAGGATCAGTATCTTTCAAGTGCAAGGACTTTTTTGCATGCAAAGAGTCTGCAGCATTGAGGTGTTTGCTGGGTTTGTTCATCCACTCTTTGTCATGGAATATTGGGTGTGGGAATGGGAGCAGACCTGGCAAGGGAAGTCAGACACTTTTGTGTGGCCCCTCAGTGAAAGCTCCTGTCTCTGAGAGCAGAGGAGTTGGGCCACAGTGTCTCCGTGGTGAGGGGATTTGGAGAACACCCTGTTTCTTTCAGTAGGGTTGTGTTGTCATTTTCCTCGCTTACAGAGCAGGAAAGATGGAAAGGAGAAAGGAATATTTCAGTGAGATTCATCACATGTGATTTCCTCTTCAAGAAAGCCATGTAGTCATTGCAGACGTTGACAGGAAGTCATTTTGCAAAAGGAGTGATGTGACACCTTCCTCTGTTCATTTCCCTGAGTTTCTACTGAAAAGCCAAGGAATGGGTGAGATATTTCATATTTATCCACATCATTACATTTAACACCTCGGAGCTTTCCTTTTGATATCCTCTGTTAATTCCCAGCATCACAGCAGGAAACAAATCAATCTCCTCGTTCCCTGCTGCAAATATTTGGTGATAAGGTTACCGATAAGCTCTAAATTAGTTTTCATAGTTTCAGAATGCAAAGTTATAGATGCTATAGCCTTACATACCATGGCAACTGGATCATCTTGGCAGGTTGCTCCACTGCCTATGATAAAGATGACTTTGGCTTCGTTTCAGGACAAGTGATGTGAGAAGACCGCTTGTCTGCAAAATCTTTTCCATCAAGAAAATTCCTTGTGCTGTGATTCACTCATGCCATATGTGGAGGAATTAAATTCTGGGTGAGACACATGAAGGAAACCCCACAGGAGGAGAAATGATTTGACAGCTGATCCATAGAGCTCTTTCAGCCACCTCTAAAGAAAATGCTGTGATGCCAGTATCAGTTTCGTTACACATCTGGGCTTGACTCATCTGCTACTGTGAAAGAAGAAAGAAACCCAAAGAAATAATTAAAGATCATTATTGAGTGTATATGAAATAGCATTATTAAAGTATCTCCCTCACATTTATTTATAACCCTTCTTCCTGACAGAGCCTGACATGTTTCGCAAACACCACTCAATGATTATATATTCTTTGCCCAAAATCTGAGGATGTTGCACTGCATTCTATTCATCACTTGCTCAGTCAAAATTTATGTTCCTGCACAATCTGTACGTTTCTGAGATCTCTTTGTGTAGGTACATTACTCATGAGACCTTCCAGGCATATTTAAAATAAGTTGGGGTGGAAGGGCTCAAATTTCTTTCAGAGAAAGCCAAGTTTTTTCTGACGAGTGTTGGACTGGGCACTGTCACTGCCTGACAGGGTGAGACTGGAGGAGAGGAATATCTCCATCCTCACAAACCCACATGTTTTGGTTGGCAGGACGGAGTTATCAATGACAACACTTATCCAGAACAGCTCAGCTGTTATAACTCCTCTTGGAAAAATTCCTGGGAGTTCAGGATGTGGGCAATGCTCAGAACCCGTTGTGAAACTCAGCCAAGCACAGTTTCTTTATTTGACCAGGGCAGTGATTGTTCCTCTGTACTCAGCACTGGTGAGGCCACACCTCCAGTGCTGTGTCCAGTTCTGGACCCCGCAGGTCAAGAGGGGCTGAAATGAGTCCAGGGAAGGTCAGTGGAGCTGGGGAAGGGTTTAGAGAGTCAGTCCTGTGAGGAGAGGCTGAGGGAGCTGGGGGGAGCTCAGCCTGGAGAAAAGGAGGCTCAGGAGGAACCTTCTTGCTCTCTACAATTCCCTGACAGGAGGTTGCAGCCAAGGCAGGGTTGGTCTCTTTTCCCAGGGAACAAGGGACAGGATGAGAGGAAATGCCCTCAAGCTGTGCCAAGGGAGGCTCAGGTTGGACATCAGGAAGAATTTCTTCATGGAAAGGGTGGTTAAGCATTGGAAGGGGCTGCCCAGGGATGTGGTGGCATCCCCATCTCTGGAGGTGTTCAAGAAGCGACTGAAGGTGGCACTCGGTGCTCTGGCCTGGTTGACAAGGTGGGGACTGTTCAGAGGTTGGACTCGATGACCTTGGAGGTCTTTTGCAACCTCAGTCATTCTGTAATTCCTACAAAACCAAAGCCCATATCAGCGTCCTTGGGAGACTGGCCCAGGACTCACCTCCAGGGCTTGTCTCTGCGTTGTGTTCCCGCTGCTCTCACCCCCTTCCGTTTGCCAAATGAGACCTGAAAACAGATCCGAGGAGTATGGATTAGCTGTGTGGCTCTGGTGTATTAGCACAGCTGTGTTTGAGCTGAGCAGCAGCAGGGGTAAAAGCACAGGCAGTGGATGCAAATAGAAGGACTCCAGCAGAAAGGTAATGTAAACTCATCAGGGACTTTAAAATGCTGAGCCAGATCGATGCTCCTTTGCTGATGGAAAGTGTCACCTCCCTCAGCAGGCAGTGTCAGTGGTTCAGGGAGAGCTTCCCGTGGAGAAAGTCGGTGTGCAGCCTCATGATTATGTTAAAATATGCAGGGACATTGTGGACTCAGTCACCTTCCACAATTTGGTGTGGAAAATGTATGTCCAACACTAACTGTGCCAACAATTTCTTCCCTCAGTCTGATCTCAGATAAATACAGAGTTTGATATTTATCTGGAAAAGCAGTTTTTTCCAATTCTTTTTTTTGTTTACCCATTTTAATCTTTATTATTAGAAGTACCCTGTGGCAAGAAAGATTCTATTCCAGAATGTGGGCAGAATCTTGGTTTATCTTCAGAAATTAGTGACAAATATTTCTTCAAGAGAAGAGAGATATTTTTGCCTATAAATGAGATTTCCTGCTCCCCAATAGGTGGTCTGTGTACGGAAATGAAGGAGAAACAACAGGAATGTGTACATTTTCATAATGGCTACTCTGGTTTAGAAAAGAGTCTCTGCCTTCCTTCTCTTACCCTTCCTGCTGAAATACATCAGCACTAGGGAGGGTTTCGGTCCCTGTGAGGGTCCTGTCTCAGCCTCTGTCATACCTGACTGGCAGATCTGTGCATTTTCAAGGTAACCTGGATCCACCTTTGGTTTCCTTTCCATTCAGTTCCACTCTTTACTTACTCTAACCTCAGTCTCTGAGCACCTTTCTGAGCACCTTTTGTGTTCTTCTTTCACTCTTGCTCAGTCCCTGCTCTCATTTGTTTGGTTGTCCCTCCTCCTTTGTCACCATCTCTGCTTTCCCCCCTTACTCTGTTCATGTCATTCCCCTCTGTGAAATTCTTGAAAAAGCGTTTGAGAGCAAATATCACCGAAGCCATTTCCTTGTGATGGAAATCCCCCTTTTATAGCCTATGATATGATCAGTTACATTTCTGCCCATAACCATAGGATTAATATTTAAATTGTGCTTATTGACATAATGATACCCATTGTGAGACTAACAATATAAATATGCTGGAGGAACAGCTAGGAAAACAAGATAAGGGAGTCTCGATGCCCAGGGGACATACACAAGGTGGAGAGCAATAGGGAACATTATGTATTTTGCTCATCAACAATTTTTCAACGAAAGAGGATTTAAAAACTGCTGCAGTTTTCAGCTTGTTAAGAGTGTGAGGTGAATTGGGATTAGCTTTTGTAGTGACTCCATGTTGTAACAAACTACTCGTGACTCAAGCTTAGTTTGTGAAGTTCCTCACCTCACTGGAGTCTGTGGAAGTCCAAAGTGTCCCCAGAAAATATTGCTCTTTTCTTATTCGAAAATTTGAAGTGATGTGAAACAGGGTTGATCCAGGGTTGGCAGTTTGAATGGTAAAAAAAGTCAGTTTCTGCCTGATTTCTGCACTGCTCTTTAGGAGAACGGGGCAGCCTCCTTGGAGAGAAGATCTTCATAACTGAAAAGTAAAGTGTCATGGTGGAAAGTAACCATCTGAAATGAGACAAACGTGCTCAGTACAAGTGCCACCGAATAATTAAATATCAAAAGCCAAATGAAGGTGGAAATAACTTTTGAAGAGATATCATGGGAAAATAAAGGATCAAAAACCACTGCATTAATAGGCAGGATATTTTGCTATAACCTTCACTAGGATCAAAATTCCACCCTCACCAACAAAATCCCAGGAATGATTACTGTTTTCTTGCTGATACTCTATTTCTTGGTCAGGATCTCTCCTTGTAACGTGAAAGTTCAGCCTGGAGATTGGGAGAGAGGAGGGTGGGATTTGTGAGGAACCCAGCTTTTACACAGTGGCCTCAGCACTGCAGTACATCCCTCTTGGTCTGTACTGGGCCTCCCTTGATTGATTTAAATTGACCTCCAGGCTTCTTCTTGCTTCTCACATTGTTCTGAGCACTAAATCCTGGAGAAGCCAAGGGCTCGGGTCTGACCCGAGCACATTTCATGGATAATCTCTGTGTCTGTTCTGTAAACTCTGTAACATCTTCAGCAGACACAGCACTGAGCATCTGCTTCCTCCTCTCTCCCCACCACTGGTTTGTTTCTAATGAAATATTTATTAAGTGAATGATATTTGCAGTCAGAGAAGGAGATAATTCATGCAAGCAATCAGCTCTGGGTTAACTGGAGAATGAAAATGTCTTGGACCGTAGCAAAAACTCATAATAAAAGGGCTCCCCAGCTATCCATCAAACAATCAATTACTGTACCCATTAGTCCCCTTTCACCACACATTAGAACAATTTACTAGACATGCTAATGTCCGGGTCATTGCTCCTTAAGGATGAGCAAACAGCAGAGGCATCTATCAAAGTTTTGATGCAGTGTGATCTCACACAGTGTGAATATATACCTTAGATCACTTCATATTCTCACGGTGTTAAGTCTATTAAAGACCTGGTCTGTGAGGGAGATGCTGGTTGCCTCCCATCCTCACCAGCTGAGGGAAACTTGTCAAAAGAAGTTGAGCATTTCAGATGATTCTGCCTTCTGTGTGGTGAGACAGAAGGTCATTCTGTGTGGCAGATGAACAAACTGCACGTCAGTAAAACAGAGGTGGTTTTGTCACTTCTATGTCACACTGGCCAATTAATTACAAACACGTTTTCTACTCTTACACGTGCCATGTGGGGGAAAACAGGATTTCTCCGTGAAGAGGGAATCCAGGAGGCAGGTTCTAGGACATCACCCCAGACCTGTCTTGCCTCTCTGTCCTCATCTGGTCCCTGACAAATCTTCTGGGAACTCAAACCGTGCATGCTGAGGGAGTCTCTGTTAATTCCTCCACAGTGTAGATTTCTATCTCTGAAGGCAACAAGGCTCTTTCTACGGGTAGTTGGGAGAAACAAACACATTTCAGTGTACTCAGCTGAGCTAAACAGGATATATTATTTTCCGTGAAAAAAAAAAAAAAAAAAAAATCTGGGGGGTTTTAGGTCGGGGTTTGGGTTTTTTTTTTTTTTTTTTTTTTTTTTTTGTGTTGTTTTGGTTTGTTTGTTCTTTTTTTCCCCATCTCCCTTGGCCACAGCTGGGCACGTGTAGTGTAAATCTCTATTTCTGAGCCTGACATTCAAGGCTCCCTTTATAGTCTATGACACAATCGCATGTTAAGTAGCTGTCAATCTCTTTAATCTGGAGAATAGAGCTCTTATCTCCATTGACTTTATTGACCATGTCTCCATTGATTATAGTGGGAGTCTTAATCAGGAGCTCGGAGGTCAGTGCCTCCAGTGCGGGTATGGAAGGCTTGGAGAGGTGGATTTCTGGCACTTCAATTTGCCTGATCAATTCAAACAAAGATATCCACTGTGCAAACATCTCAAATTGGTGTTAAGAGGGATCCCACTGACATGTCAATACCACCAGTCCTGAACCAGCATCTGCCTAATTTATCCCTCCTTCTCTGAATGACACTTGATATCTGGTGGAACAAAGTGGCAGCTCTGCTAACAGGATAAAGCTCCTTGTCTCTATTGACAGTTTGGAGAAAAGGCCAAAAAAATGAAGGGCAGAACTTTATTGGGTTGAATCTCCTGCTGGAGAAATGCACTTCACTGTTTTGAGTAGACAGGGAGCAGAAGGAAATAAATCCCTGCAAACATCCTTTCTGTGTTTTGCTGTGATCCCTTTGTCCCCACAGAATTTGTGCATTTGGTGCAAGTGTGTGCACACATTTGTGTTAGTGAGGGCCTTCTTGTGCAGTGAAAATCTGGGTTTATGTGATACAAATCTCAGAGGAAGAGCAGCAAACTGTCCCCTTTCCACAGAGAGAATCCTGTTCCAATGTGGGTTTGCAGACAGCGGTCTCTTTCAGGGAGTGAAATATGATTTTAATTTGGTGAGTGTGTCCCAACCTTTCAGAATCAGTTCATTACTTCTTTATTACTGTAGGAGTGGAAAATGATCAGATTTGAGTCCTTTGGGACTAGGTGGAATAGTTAGGAAAATTATCAAGATGCAACATGTCAACCAATCAAAGCCCCATGCAGTGTTTTTGAGAGTGGACTTTAACATGTGATAAAATTTCTCCTGTGTTTGGGTAGAAGTTTCCAACAGAAGTATATTTTTATGGCACAAGCAATGAAATCGTGGAGTCCATGGCTTGGGAAGGGCACTGGTATATACAGAGAGAATAAAAAAGAACACGAACAGGGCAAGTGAAATAACATGAGGTATATAGTCTATAAACATCAGGTGAGAAAATGAGGGAGCTAAATTAAATAGTCTTGGAGAAAGTATCAATAGAGACATGATTACAGTCTATAAATACTTTCAAGGTGAAAATACAAATGAAGACCAGGTGAATTATTCACAGAGTTAAATGATAGAAGCCAGAATAGGCTGATGTTAGGAAAGAAACATGTAGGTTAAGTGCTAAAACTAATAAAGAACACTCGTGTGGATGGTTAAAACCCCATCAGTTTGCAAAGTCAATAGCACAGTTAAAACAGAAGTAAAATAAATAATAATGATAGTGCAATAAAAATCTGTGGCAGAAATTATCTGAATGTTTATCTGTGGCCTCTCCTGCCTCTGACACAGTTAAGACATTGTCCTGATATTAACTGGAAAAACAGGCAGATTATGGATGATTTTGTTACATGTCACGTTCCGGAGTCGCTGAGCTGAAAACCTTTCAGCATTTTTTTATCTTAATCCTTTCGCTGAATGCTTTATTTTGGAAACAGTTTAGGTAGCTTTCCAATCCTCATGGAAGCCTGTATGCTAATGGGGTGGTGTGGGACTGAGTGGGGAAAGGTTAACATCTCTGTGAGCGTGGATCACCGAGACAGCACCGAGCACCTGAGGATAATAAAGCTGCTCTGCACCGCTTCCCTTCCCCAAACTTCCTATTTCCTGTCTCTCTTTTGAAGGTTAAATTCACTTCATCCTGCCCTGTAAAGAACTCATACAGGATAAATTAGCAAACTGCCAAATTCTCCCTATTTCATTCTCCCTGGACAAACTAACTCAGAAGCAAGATTTTGTTCCCTTCAGCAATGTTTACCCTTCCTATTTTCATTATTTCACTTTCAGGCACTTTGGTGCCAAATACACCTCTGTGTCTAAATTTCCCTAATAGTGTTAGTTTCTCTTCCTTGAGACAGATCTGTAATAACTCCATCACGATTCTTGAGGAAGAATATAATTTTCTTTCTGCTGTTCTTGTGTTTTTCTCTAAACCAGTAAATATCCTGACTTGATTTGACTTGAAATTCAAGTTGTCACTCTTCATTTTTCTGGAGATTGAAGCTCACATCCTCTGAATAAAGTTGACTGTTGTTAAATATTTCCAGTAAAACAATGTCCTCCTCTCCATGCCAGCCCTTGCTGTCAGAGCACACAGAAATCAGGGCAAGCATTTAATTCCCTTCAGTTAAACTGATATTTTAAGGTTGTTTACAGGTGGGGAGATTAGACTGAGTTAGGTGGGAATCATCACTGGCCACGAGGAAGATCCATCAACTCCTCCTGCATGGACAGGTGAGCACTGGGAAAGTCCCCATTGATGCTTTGGGGCTTTAGTGGGAACATTTAGAGGGACAGAAGCCATTTCACCAATTTAGCTGAAAATGTGATTTCTGTTTCACTGAATGTATCTCTAGGAACAAATGCTACAGAACCTTTTGGTTGTAAAAGTTCCTGTCTGTGCAGTGCTCTGCTATAACTGTACACTTAAAAAGACGCACTGTAATCAAATTCTAATTTCCAGGCATCTTTATTTCTTCCCAGTATTGCCACTTGGATGATTGTGTCCCGTGAGCTGAAACGTCTGATGTTTGGGGGAAAAGGAAAAAAAAAAAAGCTTGGTTGGAAGCATGGGGAGGTTATAACAGGAAATCAATTCTCTGTCCCCCCAGTGTAATAAGGACATGGATCATCTGTCGTGAGTCCTGAGGAGGCCACGAAGATGTGCAGGAAGCTGGAGCCCTCTGCTCTGGAGCCAGGCTGGGAGAGCTGGGGGTGCTCACCTGGAGAAGAGAAGGATCCAGGGAGAGCTCAGAGCCCCTTCCAGGGCCTAAAGGGGCTCCAGGAGAGCTGGAGAGAGACTTGGGACAAGGGATGGAGGGACAGGACAAGGGGGAATGACTTCAAACGGAAGTAGGGGAGATTTAGATTAAGTACTAGAGAGAAATTATTTAGTATGAGGGTGGTGAGGCCCTGGCACAGGTTGTCCAGAGAAGCTGTGGCTGCCCCATCCCTGGAAGTGCCCAAGTCCAGGTCAGATGGGGCTTGGATCAATCTGGGATAGTGGAAGGTGTCCCTGCCCATGGCAGGGGGGTTGGAATGAGATGATCTTAAAGGTGCCTTTCAACCCAAACCTTACTCTGCTTCTGTGATTGTTCAGAATGAGACTCTTCTTGTGGATGGTGCCAAAAGTTGTGGTGGGATGACGAGGTGTTGTCCCATCCTGCTGCTCAAAGCTCTGCTCCTGCTTTCATCCTTCTCTCCCAGAAAGGGGGACCCCACTCTCACAGAGGGACAGGAGCCTTGTCCTGTGTCCCCAGCCCCTTTCCCTTCAACTGGCCACCCACCCCTACCAGACTCTTCCAGGTGGGAGGTGACAATATTCCTCTGATTTTTGTCCTGATTTGGGATCAGGCTTTTGGGCAGTAACAGAAGCATCCTGGCAGTGCAGGGGCTTTAAAATCGGCAGATACTTTTTATAAAGAGTCACTAAATGAGAGTGATTCTCAATCTCAGGCTCTGAACATTTGCTTGGACACTGAGCAGTCCACTGAAACCCTGCCAAAGGCCAGGAACAAAAATATTAAAAAATTGATGCCAATGAGGTTGTGTGGAAGTCAAACATGTTTCTAAAAATGTGAGTGGCTGAGCAGTCCAAAAACAAAATACGAAATCCAAAATCAGTCTATTTTTTGAAAGAGAGAGAGATACTTTTTATTTCCAGCATCTTCCTACTTTTCCAGTGCTCCAGAGTGGCGCGGTGCCCGTGCTGGGGTTGTCTCTGCTGCAGGAAATCAAACTGAATTTGGTTCTTGACTCCGTGTGAACCCAGGAAAAAAGGACTCCTCGCTATTTTAATTTTTTTTTTTGGTACTAGATGGGTGTTAACGGGTGAGCCAGTGACTCATTCTCTCGTTTGCCTTTCTAGCAGGAACCTGCTCACCAGCTGTGCAGCACATATGTTGGGAGGCAGAGACAACACCAGCCTTTCTAGACAGTCTTGATGTGTCTGTGAGCTCTTTCAAACATGGGCCATTTACACAAATGCTGGGGGTTTCAGCTGCTCAGCGAGGGAGTCTCTGCCTTGCATCAGGATCCAGGGACAGAGCTCAGCTCTCAGACAGCACTGCCAGCCAAAATCTGGTGCCAGCAGAGATGTGCGGAGACAGAGAATGCTGGGGATATAACAGACAGCTAGGAAAGGGCAGGAACAGCTTTAGGAATGTGTTGTGATGCTGTGAAAACACCAGCAAATGCTCTCCTTCCTGACAGTCTTAAAGGAATGTTTATCCACTGGCTCTGTGTGTACAGAGATGATGCCTTAGGTTTTCTCTCTTATATTTTTCAAGTCCTGTGTTGCTTGGTGTGTAACTCTGAGGTGCCTTGTAGCCTGTGAGCTGCTGCTCTCTCATGCTGAGATGGACAGAACAAAACCTCTCTGGGTTTGCTCTCCAAGGACACCCAGACTGTCCTGGGCCCAAAAGCCTCTAAATGGGAGCAAGCTGAGGGGAAATTACATCATTAGCTAAAGTTTTAATTGGCGAATTTATGCTGATATGCAAATGGACCAAACCTATAAAGGTGTGGGGAACTCGTGACTTGGGGTCCACCTTGGGGTCCATCTTGGGGTCCAGCTTGGAGCCCTTGGCTCCCCAGGGTGCACCTTTGAAGGCCTTTCCAATAAATACCGACCTTTATTCTCTAATTCCTGTCTAGTCTCCGTTTCTAGGGAGCCTCTCAAGGCATCAGAGATGCCACCTGAAGGTGGTGGCAGCCCAGGCTGGCTCTGGGAAGGATGGGTGCAGTCAGGCTGAGGTCATTCAGTGAAATGGGTTTGGAAAGCAGAGCATGTTGGGTTACAGAGAGGGGAGATGTGTGCCTCTCTTCACTGATGCTGTTTTGTTTCACTCACATCGCCCCGGGACCATTGATTTGCATGGTAGATAAAGTTGCCAAATCAAGAGGAAAAAAAAAAACAAAACAGAGAAGGACTGGAAATAGGAACAGAACAAGCTGCTCCTTCCTTCAGTCAGACAGGGTGAAAGTACCTGGCAAAACGTAGCCCTCATGATCAACTGAAGTTTGACCTAGAAGCTGATGATCTCCATGAGCAAAATATGAGTGTCAGCCCCACCATCTAAGCCTGGTAGGAAGGGCATTCCTCCTAAATTTGGTCTTCACTGTGGGGAGAAAGTGTGCTGTGCTTCTTAAAAGCACATCAGTTATCAGAGAGCTAAACCTTGGGCCCCTGGCTTATTTTCTTTTTCTTCATCTACCACAGACAGGTCATTTAATTCTCCCACCCTGAGTACAGTAAGATTGACTCTGAACTCAGGCAGCCCTGGGTGATGAGGTCAGGATTGCTTAGAATGAATTTGGTGAAGTAATAAAGTCTTGAAGGCAAACTAAAGAAGAAGAAAACAGTAGGAGGTATGAACTAGGTACTCTGCTACTAAGTCTCTTCCAGTTCCAGGAAACTGAAAAGATTTTCTCAGTCCTCATGGCTGCAGAGACCTGAATGTGTAAATTTAAAAATGCTGAAAAGCAAATTAGCAAAATAGTTTTAATACATTAATTAATACATTTTCTAAATGTATTAATTATACATTTTCTACATTTTCTAAATATTACATTATACATTTAATACATTTTCTAAAATTACTAAAATTACTAAAATTAGTAATTTCTTGCAGATTCTGTAGTAGGAAACTGGTAGAAAGAGTGGTTTTCTTGCTCAATTTCACATTTCTTTCAATCAAACATAAACACCTCGATCAAGAGTGAAAACAGAAACACATGAAGGATTCTAGTTAATTTAAATAAAAATGCACTTCAACCTTTCCCTTTATGCTAATTTCCCCATCCTGGCTTTTCTCGTGCTGCATTGGTGCAGAGTAATCAAATTTGCCTAAGTTGAAGAAAATGCTGAATCCATTTCTGTATTTGCCCGTGTCAGTGATGCATGCAGGAAGGATTCAACACATCTCACTTGAAAGTTGTCCTTGTTGGGGTAGTTTTAAATTTGGCCTTTTTTGAGTGAAAAGGAAGAGCAGGGAATGGTTGATTTGTGATTTCTTGTGATGCATTTCTTTCCCAGTTGCTGTAGGAAGCTCCTCTCCAAAGACAACAGAGCTTAGATTACCAATCACTGCTGTGATCTTCTGTGTGAAAGATAATGTAAAACGGTAATATCACTATTTCTCTCCTCTAAAAGATTTAGAAGTCCCAGGCTGCTTGTTCTGTGTCTACCTGAGGCCTTTCTACCTGTAATTGCTTTGGGCTTTTGCTTGGCATGGTACAGCTCTAAATCTCATTGAGCCTGCAATGTTAGTTGTTTTGGAAGGATGGTTTGAGAGAGATCATCTAATCCAATTTATCTGTCAGCCTTAACCTGGCTGTATTTTGGGGACAGCCAGGCCAAACTGGCTGCTCTGTGTCACTTTTGTCCCAGGCAGCTTTGCAGTGCCAGCCCGCGATTACGAATGTGCCAGGCGGAGTAACTCCAGCAGTGCTCTGCACTGGGGCCCTCCAAGCACGGTGTTTTATTGATCTCTAATGCAGACACTCCAGCCTCATTATTCTACACGCAATAAAATGTGAATCTCTGAGCCTGGATGCTGCTGAGAATAGGAGATCCTCATAAAGCGTTGCCTGGCTGTTTATGCGTCTATCTGTACCATAAAGCAGGAGATAAACATCTCTGCATTTGCATTTTGTCTGAAAGCCGCAGCCAAAATGTTTCCCAAGGAGATGTGAGAGTTTGCAGGAGCTGTGGGAGGTGTGGTGGTTGCTGCTGGAGCTGGCCATATCCCTGCTAGAGGTGCAGGAGGCTTCTGGAGATCGGGGAAGACAGAACAACCTTCCTTGGTTTACTCCCTGAGTCATTTAAAAGCTCTGAAATAATCTCTTTACCTCGTTGCAGAAGATTTCCTGGGAACTGCCTGCAGTCTGAAGCACAAAATTAGCTCAGACAAGTGGGACTGGTTTTACCTGTGCTCCTGTAAACTGGGAGGTAACACGGAATTTGTGAATGGTGCTGTGCATATCAAAGGCATCTCCAGGGCCTTACAGCCCAGCGATGCTCCAGCTGCTTGAAATGTGCGTGTGAATTGAGTAGTGGTCACAAAAAAAGGAACTTGTGCTCCTTCTTATTCTCCAGAATTAGTTTTTCAGTCCAGGTGGGGGACTGCTGGCTCAAATTTATCTTGCTGTCAACCAGGACCTCCAAGTCCTTTTCCATGGGCTGCTCTCCAGCCTCTCGCTCCCCTTCCCCGCTCTGACAACAGCTCTGCCACATCCATCCTAAGATACTGTGTTTGCATCCTCTTCCCAAACTTTCACACACAGAAATTAAACCCTCCTCCTCAGGACACAAGTCCTGGTGGAGTTTGGAGTGGAAGGAGGTGGTGTAGAAATGGGTTCATGTTGTCTCATTCCAAGTTTAATCAAGTTCCCTTCTCGACTGTCTTCATGCTGAGGTTGAAATTAGAAGGTTGTGAATGTCTTCCTCAGCCCTTCCCTCTCCTGTGCCTGTGGTGTCACTCACTTGGTGGCCAGTCTGTAAATCCAGCTTCAGTAAATCTTGGTTATTTACATCAATTCTTACAGTCTTTTTGGCCAGACTGTGAGAGGTCCATCGTATTTCTCACCTTTATTATCTGTCTTGTACCAACCTGAGCTGAAAGGAGTGTGTGCATCTCCCTATTAGTTGTATAATTTTTCTCTGTATCTTCAGGTTTTGGGGAGGATTGGAGGGGAAATTTTCCTTTGAAGTCGCTGAACATTTCACTGGAACTAAAAGCCATTTCTCATCCATCTCCAGTCAGCATTTCATGCCCTGAATTTGTGGCAAGGGAACAGTCTTGTAACCAGCAATCAGGAATGTCATCATTGAAGTTAGGGAGGTAAAAAAGAGCTGCAGGACTGGGAGGTACCAGGATATTCTCACTGCTACAGGAGACTCCCAACTCTGGAGATGAGCTGTGAGGCTGATGAGCTGGTTTCTGTTATATTAGCTGGAGTTCCCATTGGATTTCTGCTTCTCTGTGGAATAAAGACCATATGGGAGCTAGAAGAGAGGTCATTTCAACCCCTGCTTGGTGATTTTGTATGACATGAGTTGTCAAATTCGTGATATTCTGTTCCTCCTGACAGACAAACGGGGAGTGAGGCAGGACCAAGGTTGGGAGGGGGTTATTTTTGAAGGGGTCTCAGACATGCAACTTCTGAGGCAAAGATTTTGCTGCTGATAAAGTACAGGCACTGACAGAAGCTGTCACCATCCAGATAAAACCTTTTTTTCTTTTTTTTTTCCCTATCAGCAGCTGCATATAGCATCTCCCCATTGGTAGAATAAATCTGATAAAAAAATGTAGTTGTAAGCAGCAACGATTTTATCCTGGTGAAAAGATTTTATCCAACAGGAAAAATGTTGTGCCTGGGCATAATTTTTCAGATATGATGAACAACAGCATGGTATGACCCTCAGTCCTAAGGATTTAGTTTTAAAAGAACTACTGAGCATATCAGATATACTCAACTTTTTCTTTGCTATCAGTTTTTTTTCGTTGGCAGAGTTCAGTTTATAGATACATCTTGACAAAAGTCTGCCAGAGGCAAATTTCAACAAAAGAACAACTTCAAACACATCCAATTAACAATTTATGAAAGGAAATCCGACAGAAAATTACACAGAGATTCACAGGGCATAAAATTTGGCACTAAATCAAATTTATTGTGCAAATGCCTGTACAGGGAGTTATGGCCCCTTCCAGTGCAGTGTCAAAGGGAACTTTATCTGTGGAGGCTCAGTGAGTGCCCTCCATCTGATCTTTTCTTGCTATAAATAAAATGTTTTGTCAGACATGGCAATGAACATAACTCAAAAGGGAATGAAGAGCACTGATAAGCCAAACTATACGCAGCTTTCAATCAGAAACATTAGAAGTGATTAGATTTCTTCACAGTTTCAGATTTAAGATTTGTTCACTTCATCACAGAAATGAGGGGCTCTGTACCACGGGCAGCACAAAATCACTTTTATTTGTTGGCACAGCATACAGACCCTGATAGCAGGTCATGGTGACTGTATTTAACATTATTATGGAGCCATTTTTATGTCTGGAAGGAAATATCAGCCCCCCCTGCATCCTGTTGTTTTACAGATTTACCCATTCGGCAGCCATGGCTGGATTTTTTCAGAAGATGTTAAGGATACAAACACATGTAATTGCCTTCAGCAGTTCTGAAATTAACTTAGGTCACTACTTTATTTAGAGAAAATTATCTGTGTCTAGACCTTTACCTATTTAAACACATGAGTAGCTGTTTTTTTTTTTTTTTTAAGAGATGACTGAGCTGCAGCCCTTGCAATGCATTCTCTGAGTAATTTACAGGGGGCACCTGTTATTTACAGATACCAGGCCCAGCTAGTGAGGATGACAAATAAAGTTGACACAGGCCAAGATAAAGCATATCTGTTGTACAACTCTGTTATTCCATGGACTAATCTAATTTGAAGAGCTGGTTGCTGCCTCTCCTGGTATCCCTGTGCTCCCAAATCAGGACAGGAAACATTTGGACACTTGTAAATTTGTTATCTTCCACCGAAATTCAGACCTGCACAGGACAAGCACGGCTTTGAGTGTCCATTCATGGGCATTGAGGTCCTTGGTGCAGAGTCCTTGCTGTGACCAGAGCACACGAATTTCATTAGAACCCTTTTCCTGTGTCTCCATAGGGCAGATTCTTGGGATCTTCCAGCCCACTTGGCCATGTGCAATTTGCCTCTGCTCCTCTTAGCCCACTGGTGAAGATGAGAGGACGCCTCTGTCACTAAATGAAGCATTAGAATACCCCAAGGGTTTTTTTTTTTTCCTGAGTCCATTAATACACTATTTTGGCACTGAAACACTCTACCAGGGAAGTTAGTGTCCAAGGCACATAATAATTAGTGAATAAAACACCCCCAGAGTATCTTAATCCTATTAAAATATGTCTTTTAAAGTGTAAATTAATCTTTAACCTAATTTTAAATGATGGTTTTCTTCCTGTAACACCCCCTTTCTCAGTAGATCCCTGGAAAGAAGAGGGTGAAACAAAATGAGGAATTAATGTCAAAGATTTTCATCTTCTGTTCATATTTTGAAAGATACTCGACTGTTTGTTGCTATTTCCTTCTACTTCTTCCATCACCCCACTTCCTTCACCACGTTGTGTTATTTTCCTTGTCTCCAATTAGGTATGGTAATAATATTAAATAATTCATTTCATAAGACAAAGTCTAAGTTCAGGCAAAAGCAAAAATTCTTTTGTTTCGAAATACAGGAATTATATACTTTCTAAAGAGTTAAAGAAGAGTTAGAGAGTTAAATAAACATTTCTAGACTCAAGTCCTCCCACTCCTTCCAGTTCTGCAGCCCTGTGCCCTTCCATCAAACTGCCCCATGGCCTCGTTTCCTGATCCCTCTGTGGGAATTCGGGGGAATTCATATTTTTGAAGATGTAGCCACAGCAAGACAGCAAAGGCTTTTATTTTTCAGGCACAGCTCCCAGTGTTTGTGCCTCAGATAAACCCAGGTTCAGAGAGCTGAACACCCCCCTGAGCACTTGTGCTTGTGCTCTCCTGTAGCTTTCAGAGGCTTTGAGGACGTTTAGGTCAAGGATGTGCTGTGGCCACTCCGTTTCTTCCTTCAACTTCAGCGCATCAGAAGCACTTGGTTTGCTTTTTTATTGCAACTTTTGGTTAGGAGTCAAAGCTCAGCTCAAGACCAAGTTAGAGGACCATGAACGTTGTTTGAAGTGAAATCCTCAGGCAGTTGTAAGTTTGGAGCCTCCATCAGCACCTCTTAGGTTAGAACTTGAGCTCAGCCTCCAAACCAACCCTGAGACAGATCATTCTCCAAATCCAGTCAGGACTGAACCTAACCCAGGCACAGAACCTGAAGGCTGGATGGAGAAGACCTTGTTAAACCTCTGCCTCTGCTTTATGTGTAGATCCAACTGGTTCTCGAACAAGGTTTTAAAATCTGGATATGAATATAAGTGGAGCTCCCAAAATAGTGGAAAATGGTATCCTGGGGCTTATAAAACAAGTTAAGGGCTTTTAAAAAAGAGGAGAAAAAAATTGTTAAACAGGCAGATAGGACATGGGGGGATGGTTTGAAACTGAAAGAGGAGATATTTAGATTAGATATTAGGAAGAATTTATTTCCTTAGAGGATGATGAGGCACTGGAATGGGTTGCCCAGAGAAGCTGTGGCTGCCCCATCCCTGGAAGTGTTCCAGGCCAGGTTGGATGGGGCTTGGAGCAACCTGGGCTAGTGGAAAGTGTCCTTGCCCATGGCAGGGGGATGGAATGAGATGATCTTTGAGGTCCTTTCAACCCAAACCATTCCGTGGCTCAATGGCTGTGACCTGATGTGTCAGCAAAACCAGGTCCACTCCCCAGAGTGAACACCACAAACCTGTGAGTTGCTCGAGCTGATCACTCTGCACTCACATCACTGCCATGATTTCCCCTTTTATAAGCTGTGAGGGTTATGTCAGAAATGGAGAGGACTGGAAGCTTTGTATTTTAAATGTTGCAAGCAGGGTGGGTCATAAAGTCTTCAAGACAAAGGAATAGGATTTCTGTGTGCCTGAGGAAGTGTCTAATCCAGGAAGAATTTGCAGGGAAATTAAACAAGGTGAATGTGTTGTTTTTCAGCTGCACAGAAACGTTTTGTTCTGACAGTACTGTGGAAAATTGAAGTTGGTTTGGAAGCCCAAAAGTAGCTGAGGAGATCTGACTTTTCTCCTCTTCATCTTTTCACCACAGTTTGCTCCATCTCTTCTATCAATATTTTCTTTTCCCACACTAAAGCTGGGTGAAACTGGAAAACATTTACGCTTCCTTTGCTTTCTTTCCGTTCTCCCACCTCAGCAGAGCCCCAAGACTCCCTTCTCTGACCTGCCTGACGATGAGAAGATCTTTAACGGGGGCGATGGCGTGTGGCAGAACCAGGGCCAGGACCAAGCCCTGCTCTCGGAAATCACGGAGGAGGATCTGGAAGCCATCCGCCAGCGGGAAGAGGCCATCCAGCAGATCGAGGTCAGTAACCTCCTCCCACCACGGTTTTGGGAGCTGGAAGTGCAGAATCCTTGCCTCGTGCCTTGCTCAACACGGTGAAGGAAATGCGGATTTACATTGCTGTCGGTAGAGCGTCACTAAAAACAGGGGAGATTATCAAGTGTTTCTAAAAATGGGAATCAGTGACAGGAGGAAGAGTTGGAAATCCATATGATTTGTAATGAAAATGACAAGAGTTAATTAATGATCGTGGGCTAATAGTTGGGTTCTTCCCAGAGAGCCTTCCACAGCAGAGTCTGTAGGGAGGTGGTTTGGTTGAGCTGGGTTCTGCAGCAAAGCAGATTCCTCAGTGCACACAAACCTGAAAATGGAATTTGTCACAGGCAAAAAATACTCAGCTTTACCATTAGAGAGAATAATAGGTAGAAAAAAGGAAACAACTTGTTAACCTTTTCAAACTATTCAATATTTTGCTGTATCAAAGTATTTGGACGTTCTCGATGTAGTTAAAAGAGGATATACTATTTTTATTCCTTTTGTTTTTTTTGAAAGCCCTGTAAAAATATGAAATAAAAGGAAGAAAAAGAGGCCTGAATAAGTTAAACATCCCACATTTTTCTTTTTATACTTCTTTTTATGCTTTTGGGAAACTCTTGTTAGTTAAATTTAAGCGATAAATGGGTAAAACAGGAACATGTTAAACCTTTCTAATTTGTATGCTTTTAGCGACCTAAACTCAAGATGAACCAAAAAAAAGAGGACTTCAGAATAATCAGAACATTTAATTAAGGGCTATACTTTGTCCTTTAATTGGATTGGGCTAATTTTATCAGGATAGATTTTGGTTGCGGTACAGCAGGAACTGTGATTGAGTTAACAGTGCGAAAAGGGGACAAAAGTTCCTGCTGGGGGCTGGTGCTTTGAGGTTGGGACCTCTGTTTGCAAACAGTGATGGCCACATATGACTCAACTCTCCAAGTCAGAAATGTTGACAGCTTTACAGGAGCGGGTCGA
This sequence comes from Daphoenositta chrysoptera, assembly GCA_013397915.1. NCBI lineage: Eukaryota > Metazoa > Chordata > Aves > Passeriformes > Daphoenositta > Daphoenositta chrysoptera. The sequence goes on along the minus strand of VZRO01005365.1, from coordinate 295,125 downwards.
GGTCAGTGTTTGTCTAATTTCTGTTATGGTTCACTGAGCAGAGATGAATGAGCTTTGTGGACTTGTGTCCATTACTGGGGGTGAGACTGTCAAAGAATATTCTCACACTGAGTATCTTTCCCTGTGAATTGTCATTTTGCACTTGGGGGATCTCAGTGCATCCAGCAGGACAAACTGCAGGGAACTTTGTTGCAAAGAAAATGCACGTTTTGGGCTGTTCCTGCACTTTGGTGTTCAGGAAGGATGGTAGCAAATGTCTTTCTGAAATGATCATGTTATCAACACCACCAGCTCACTGGAGATATTTAAGAACAGTCTGAGTAGACTCTTGTGCCATGTTCTCTGGGATTTTCACCTGCTTGAGCAAGGATGTTGGACCAGATGACCCCACTGTGGTGCCTCAGCCATTCCGTGGTTCCCTGATTTTGTGATCCTTTTGGTTTGAAATATAGTCAGAGCCTTTTTTATTTTGTCTTTACATTGCCCCTGTCCTCCCCAGGGAAAAGAAAACCCCACATTTAATATTTTCCCATTAGGCAGTGGGGAATGACAACCTTCAAAGCAGCCTCAAGCACACCAGCTTTGGAAAGTTGAGATGTGCAGTTGTGTCTCCTTGGAGAGATCTTTATTTTCCTGGTTAAATCCCATTTCTGTGCCACAGTCTGATGTCTCTGCACCAAGTTGCACAGGACAGTGTGGCCATGGTGGGCTAATTGAGGGGGGTGAAGTGAACCCAATCACAATCCTAAATAACTTTAAAAAAAAAATCTACATTCATGTATTGTGCAGGGTTTGTATCTATTGATTTGATCCTGGATACTTTTCTGCCTAATATGAATTTACCTCTGAATAGATTAGTTTATGCAATTAATGATTTAGTCAGCTTAAGCAGTTAATATTGTTCAGGCTTTTGGTTCCTGAGAATGAGTCCACTTTCTTTTTACCTGTTTTTTTCCCCATCTCCTCTATCCATTTTGCTTTGCTCTCCAAGATCCCTCTTCATCCTCTAAAGAGGGCTGCATTCCACAAACATTATTTCAAATGTAGCTTAAACATTTCTCCTCAGGAGGAAAACATGTAGGACCGATAGTATTTTGTTTAACATCTCTTTTGAAAGAAATATAATGAAAATGAGGGTTTTTTTGGACAGCATTGTTCCTCTCCCCAGCTGTATTTGAACAAACAGATGGTGCTTTTAAATAATTTTCACTGTGTTTTGTTTTTCTGTTTGTTGACCCACATGAGCATATTTCTTGTGAAAGGACTCATCTTGCACATTAAAACTTCCCTGTTTTCGGTAGAAATTGTGGTTACACAGGGGATTCCCTGAGCACACAGTCACCATAACAACTTTTTTCCAGTATATTTTCATAACCAGTGAGTAGCCAAGAAGGTTAAAATGACACATTATTCCTGTCAAACATAACTAATAAACTAAATTTATTGCCAATTTGATGTATAGCATTTGTTGTTGTTCGTTCCTTGGGGACCAGAATGAAGAATAGAGCTGTGCAAAACTTGTCCTGTGACAGTAGATTGGTCTCACTGGGATTTCCATGTTGCTGCATATCCAGCACCAGAAACAGGGAGATCCTGAGCAGCACAGGAGACATTGAAAGAACATCACATCCTCTGATTACACACAACTTTGGAGAAGCTCATGGTCCTGGTACCAGTCATGGGGCTTTTCTTTAAGAGACATTGAATTTGCCCTTTTTGCAAGAACAGGTATAAAACCTTTCTCGTTTCTGAAGAAATAAGGAAATAAATTCTCTTCCCATCTTGTGTCCTGAAAAGCAGATATAAAATTGTGCCCGTAATAGACATTTTCTTAATGTTCCAATGACTTTTTCCCACTTGCGTGTTTTCCACATCTCCAGAATCTCTTCAGAGGTTCGGGTTAATGGGACATTGTTCTCTGTCAGGAACATCCCTCGAGGCACTTTGCAGCGTTCACAGTTTCCACCTAGACAGATAACAGCCAAGTCAAAAGTTCACCTGGCTGTTCATTTTATTTAAATGTGCTCCTCTTGCTATTGCTTGCAGATTAAAACCAGAGACGTCTGCAAGGGAGATGTCTCGCCAAAACCTTACATTTTGGATAAAGATCTTTATTGCTTGGAAATGTCAAAATCTGGTAGGACACGGCAGCCTTGACACAAGTGTTATTTCTTAAAATATTGCTTTGAACTGTTATATAAAACCTATTTTAACTTGAACTGTATTGGCAGTGAATAATAGATGCCATAACAACTTTATATATAGCACTGTAAAATGTGCCATCAGAAATACATGAGCTGAACTGTAATGTGCATTGTCAGTGCTCAGTGCTGGCACAAGCTCTGTCATAGCAAATATATATATAATATATATAATTTACCATCCCGTGCCTTTCATTTGCACCCGTGGTCATCTGAAAAACGGGAGGTGATAAAAGTTTGAGAAGAAATGGATAAGCACTGAATGGGGAACTTCACCGAATTTCAGCTGGTGACTGGAAAGACCAATTAAAAAAAAAAAGGATTCTAAATGTTGTATTGATTCAGAAAGTCTCCCGTGATCCTCCCCAGGCAGACAGCTTCCCCAGAGGTGATGAGAAAGGAAAATGAGGAAAAACTCCTCCAAGATGGTCCATCAACCCTTTTTCCTCTCTCATATCAGTTTCCCATCCTCTGCTCCCACGGAGTGGGCATTCTCCTCCCTTGAAGAGTGGGAGCTGTCCCTTCCCAGGGCACAGGGGTTGGAACAAGATGATCTTTAGGGTCCCTTCCAACCCAAACCACTCTGTGATTCCACGATATCCTGAAGAAAGCGAAACTCATCACAGAGACTGCATTTTAGTTGATGCATCCCTTGGCAAAAAAAGAAGGAGAGATGGATAGGTCGTGGCAACAGGTGTGAGGAAACTGCTTTTATTTTTAGGAGAGGTTGTTCCCTCTGGGTCGTTGCTGAGAAGTGTTGATGTTTGCTCCCTATCTGTTTTGAAGAGAAGTGATAGATGCCAGCCTCCACGCCTGTCACTCAAGCCTTTGTAGGCAGACAGAAAATGAAACACAATAAAAATAAAACAAAAGAAAGCCCCACGGAGTCTGGCAGAGCGTGTTTGTTAGCTCAAACATGCTCCTCCTTCCCTCATTACCACGTACCATTTCTTGCTGAGGGGTGTTTTCGGTAAAATCTCTTTGCGGTTTAGAGGGTTTAGTGCAAGCTATTTTATACCTTTCATCAGCTTCAACAGTCCAGGGCTTTGACTTATGAGGGCTCTGCCTGTCTCTTCAGAGAGGCTTTTTGACTCAGAGTAATGTATAAATAACAGGAGATCATGACAAGCACCGTCCGTGAGCAATCTGGCACCGTGTGAGTGTCAAACCCTTCTCACGACAGCGTTGGGGAGCCTAATTATCCTGAGCTGCAGAGCTGCCTGCCAGGCTGACACGGCCATCCCTGGGACTGGTATTGAGTTGTTCCCTAAAGAACCAGCTCCAGTATCCTGCCCAGTCTAATTTAAAATGACCCGAGCTGCAGGACTGCCACCATTTATTTCGGGAGACTATTTCACGGTCCAGCAGGCTTCGGTGTTGATGAAATGCTTCCCTCTGTTCTTGCTAAAGATCCCTTTCTCATTCTCGGCTTTTTACACCTAGTGAAACTCTGCTGGACCCTGCAAATAATGCTTCTTCCCCTTTGGCTTTTAAACTCCTCAAATGCCAACAGTTATGCTCCTCTTCACAAGTTGGTCTCCCTGGCTTTTCAGTCACTTCAGTGCTCTCTTCTCAATTATTTCCCATTTGTTAGTCCTTTGCTCCTGCAGCAGCAGACTGTAGATAGGATTTTGGTGTTCTACCAGAGCTGAGCAGAAAGAAAGTGTAAAAAGCTCCATGGATGCACTTCAGAGCTTACAAGTGCTGATGGAAAATTTCTAGATAATTTCTGCACTAGTAAGTTAAACTCACCAAAGACACTAGAATCTGCTCATTACACTTTTTAATTATTAAGCATACCCTGACACACTTTTGACCCAGATTAGCCAGTGCTTACCCAGCTATTGACACGGTTTGAGAGGTAACATGTTTTTCAGAAGCAGTTTGGTGCAGCCACCCTGTTCAGAGGGTAAGGGGCCTTAATGCTGTGCATGCAGTGAAGTGCAGTTTCAGTGCCTGAGAACAGGCATCTCCCATGTCCTTGTACAGCTGCAGCCCTATTGATTCGTGAATTGATCACAAAAAATTCCTCTAGTCCTCACTGACATTTAGGGAAGAGGAAGAGCAAGGTGAATGAAAGGTAAATTTTGTGGGTAACTGTGCAAGCCTGAGGGCGAAATGAGGTGTAGGTGAAAACAGAACCTGGCCTGTTTGAAAATGTGGAGAAGCCTTAGCAATTCTGGAGAGCAAAGAGCAGCCTGTCCCAGTGGAATCCTGCAGTGGCCATTTCCAATGAATATTGATTTGACTGTGCCTCCCTCCCTGTGCCCACGTGGCCTCCAACACTCCTGCATTGCTGTGAGGGACTTCCCTTCATGTCAGAACCACTCACACTCAATCTGCACATCTCCAGCCTGTTGCTTTCAAACTGCCACTGTCATGCCAGGCAGCACTGAAAAGTTTCATTAATTGTAGTTTCAGGGGTTCTGTGAGGATCACAGAATATCCTGAGGTGGAAGGGACCCACAAGGATCATCGAGTCCAGCTCTTGGCCCTGCACAGGACACCCCAAGAATCCCACCATGCCCCTGAGAGCTTTTCCAAAATGCTTCTTGAGCTGTGTCAGGCTTGGTGCTGTGACCACTTCCCTGGGGAGCTGTTCCAGTGCCCAAACACCCTCTGGGGGAAGAACCTTTTCCTGATATCCAACCTAAACCTCCTCTGACACAGCTTCAGATCATCCCTTGGGTTCTATCACTAAAATAGCAAACACAAAAATCACATTACGTATTTCCTTCTCTTTTCATTTTCCCACTCTTTATTAAGTGCTACTGTTATAAAAATATGTATACACATCCATCTGTCCTGTAATCCCAGTGCATCCAGACAGAGAGGCAAGATGTGAAATACCACTGGGTAACACATTGTGAAGATTCTCTCATCATCTCCTTTCTGCTCACACATCACTTTCGTTATAACTCCATGCAAAAGTCCAACCTTTTTTCTTCTTGCCTGGCTGAAACTGTATTTCTTCCTTTCCTCATGGAAATGAGTAGAGCTTGTATATTTTTGCAATCAGTGTTTCACCAGGGATATGTGAACAGCCTTGGATATCCCTTTGCAAGACAGAGAGGTTTCAGGAATATATCACAAATCTTTTTTAGCCCTAGGCAATTTCTCATGTCTCAGGTGTAACCTTATGACTAAACTGTGTGTAGTGGAGTGTTTTTAACTAAATTGGAGAGGTTTCCACTGTGTGCAAGAGATAATTTTCCTTTGCTCACTTACATTCCCAGTGCCTTATCCAAAGACTGTTAGTGTCAGAGAGTCTTGCCCTAAACCCTTTCCTTCATGCACTATTCCTTCAGTGAGCCTGCAGTAACGAAAGCCTGGATTCAGCAAATCCCTTATGTGTGTCTTAACAGCTTTGCTGAATAGGGACGGACTTTAGAACCTACTAAAAGTGAAGTATTTCCTCTGCAGAAGGAGAAAATAGTGCTGAGACACACATAATTTGCTAACAATCCGAATTTTAGCAAGACACATCTGCATATTTATATCCAGAGAAACTGAGCCGAGTTAAAGTCTCGTGTATGACCTGTCAATGTTCATTGATGAGGCAGAGAGCTGGAAAGAGAGACATCTCCAGTGCTGGTGGTGAAATACTGTTTAGCTTCTGCAAATCCTCCTGCTTAAGTGTTAATATCTCCTTTGTTAAAAGAATATTTTACTTCCCTCCTCCTTTTACTACACTTTTGCCTAAGTTTTTTTGCCACCAGATGATGATTGTCTCAACAAAGGTAATAACTTGCCCCTATTTCTGTTAGCACAGAGAGTACAAACATCAATAGGGCAATTTTTGTGGCTGTGATTTGCTGCCCCAAAGGGGAAGTACCCCTCTCACCCATCACTTAGGTTAGAGCAGTTCACTCTCCAGTTCTCTGATGCTAATTAATAACAATGGACATCAATAGCCCATCAACCAGCTGAGATCCTCTAGCTGGGACAGATCAAAAGAGCTGTCCCAGCAGGTTTGGCTTCTTACCTTCCTGGATTGAGTGTTGTGCTTTCTTTTTCAATTTTTTTGGGGTAGGAAAATCAAAATTTTCCCCAATCAAGACGCAAGGAATAAGAACAGGTGAGTCTTAAGCCATGGAAATATAAAAGTTCCTGTTGGCAAAGCCCTGGAGCATCTCAAGAACCCACTGGAGAGTGAGTCAGCCCTCCCTCATCAGAGCTCAGCAGAGAGGGAGTGAACCAAGGATATTGGAAAGACCCCACAGAGGTAACAAGGGACGAGATGACTGAGAAGGATAATGAAATCCACATTTCACAGCCACACCAGTTCCCATTCCCTCCCATTTACCAAAAGGTGCCTGGTCCTTTACAAATTATCCTTGACAGGAATATTCCTCCACATCCTCGCAGAAATTAGACTGAAAATCACATTCTTAACATTGTTAACAATGAATGTCAAATTTTAGAGGCTGATGACAAAGACAGTATTAGTTTATGCCCTCTGCACTATGCAGGCTCATTTAATTCAGGTGTTCTTTAATACTTTTAATTGCTCCTTTATGAAAGAAGATCTTACAGAACTGTTCTTCCCCACCACCCTGTTCACCATTTATCTACCTAGAGTGTCTCCTCTGGTTGTCATTTCCTTCTCTGCACTGAAGTCACCTCTTCCCCTCTGTAGTGAGGCTCTCAGACAGCTCACTTGAGGCAGAAGGACTATTAAGATTCACCTAGGAACTATGGAGAATTGCAGATTTTAGTATTTTAATATATTTCCTTCAGTGCAAATTTTTAGCTAGACTCCTGAGCAACCTTATCTGACCTCAGAGCTGGTCCTGCTGTGAGTGAGAGGCTGGACTTGAGCTCTCCTGTGGCCTTTTCAAACCTGAATTATCCTGTGATCTCATGATCCCATTATCTCTCTATCTCCTCTGACTGCACCACTGAGGGCTACCAAAAGTTCATGTGTTAATCTTGCTTCAATCTGAAGCCAAAACATCTCTATTTCCCTGCCTGTGTGAGCTCCCAAGTCAGCCTCATTCTCCCTCCTCTTCCATCCATTGCCACCACAGGCAGGAGTTCATGCTTTGCTCCTCTGTTCATACCACATTTGTCATTTATATGGGGATAATTAGGATATTTTACCCGTCAGAAAGATGGGTGTCTCTGGAAGAGAAGTTCTCTGGGATGATCCAGTGGGTCTGTTTCCCATCAGTGGGGCTGCCCAGAGAAGTTGTCCCATCCTTGAAGTGCCCAAGGCCAGGCTGGATGGGGCTTGGAGTAGCCTGGGATAGTGGAAGGTGTCCCTGCCCATGGCAGGGGGTGGCACTGGATGAGCTTTAAGGACCCTTCCAACCCAAACCATTCTGTGATTCTGTGATTTTGATGCAGGATACAACCAGAGTCACATTCCAGAAGAATTCAGATCTCTCTTGTCCAGCAACAACTGGTGTGCAGATGTGGTTTGCTCACGTTGGCATCAAATCCTGCATTTTTTGAAAATGTGGACTCCTGTTGATATAAAGAAAAAAGCTGAAATATCTTCTAATTTAAGACTAAGGAATTGCTGTTGAAGGATGGGTGGTAGGATTTTAGATCAAAGATCAAAACATGTCCAGACAGTTTTTTGTAATTTTACCTTTAACATCTTTTAGCAAGCTGTCAAGACTAGAAGGATTCTTCTGAATCACTCTAAGTGTTCCTGGAAATGCATAAGACTTCCTTCTTTCCAGGTTTTAAACTGTTCCATGGCTTTAAACTGAAAGAGAGCAGGTTTAGATTGGATATTAGGGAAAATGTCTTCCCTGTGAGGGTGGGGAGGCCCTGGCACAGGTTGGCCAAATAAGCTGTGCCTGTTCCATCCCTGGAAATGTCCAAGGCCAGGTTGGACGGGGTTTGGAGCAACCTGGGATAGTGGAAGGTGTCCCTGGCAATGGCAGGGGGGTGGAACTGGATGAGCTTTAAGGTCTTTTACAATCAAAACCATTCCATGACTCTCTGCTGTACCTACAGCAATAAACATCTGCTTATTTTTAACTCTGCTTTTGGAGCTGGTGATTTTTTTGAACAAATGTTCCTGAGTTTCATCTTTCCTTGTCAGTTCTCCCACGAGGGGTAAAAGCTGCCACAGACTTCTTACCGTGCTCCTATTCCTGTTTCACAGCTGGAGAAACTGAGACATTATGGATTGTTTCTCTGCCAGTGGAGCTCCATAGAAATGTAAATGCCTTGCTTAAGACCTGGGAAAGAGTCAGGATCCGTGCCAGGATTAAAATGCTGCTTGTTCTGTACTTCCGTATCCAATTCTCTTCAGACTGTGCTTGGATGAGAGATCCAAATACAAGATCTGGCATATTTAGCTTCTAATTTTTCTCCCCGTATTTGAACTGCCAGGCAGGAGGAACGTGCTCCTGTTCAGAAAACACCCTGTCATCCCTTCAGCTTGGATGAAGCTCCAGGAAAATACTGATGATCATTTGTAGCTGAAGGCAGATCTTCCCTACAGGGGGGGCTTGCTGGGATCTCAAGTTTCACCCGTGATATCATGACTTTATCAGGAGATGCTGAACATCATCCTGTCTCTCTGAAAGCACAGATTGCTCGGTCAGACAGAGAGAACTTTGTGCCCTCTGCAAAATCTTCAGATGTGGAGATGAGGCTGCAGGAGTGAGGGCAGGGGGGAACGATCTGCTCTGTGCTTGTGCACATAAAACACACCCGGGGGAAAGCTTGCAGGTGAACATCAGTTATGTCAGACAACAACAAGCTGAGGGATTAAAAGATGAGTTTCTGGGTGTGGTGGGCCTGAGACAGATGAGCACAAGGGGTGCAGTGCTCAGAGCTGAGTGCTGGAGACTTGGATTAGCATGTGTTGATTTTCTGAACGATGCTTTATTGCTGGCTGCAAAAGGAGTCTGTGCTCATTTTGCCCTTCTCATGGTTCTTGGCAGACCCTTTTCTCTCCTGGAAGTGGTGAGAGCCCAGATATCTGTTAGTGCTGAGGAGAAGTGACTTTAAATTTCGTACAGCACTGACAGCTCTTACACGCTCTTTGAAAAGGCTGCTATTTCCTCATGTAGGAAAAAACTCGACTTCATCTGCAAGACCAGTGTTTGAAGGTAGCAGCTACTGTCTATTTGCCTGACCAATTTAAGGAATTGGCCATAGATCCAGTGATTTTGAGGAATTACAGTATCATAGAATTGTTTAGATTGGAAAAGACCTTTAAGATCATCAATTCAAACCATTGATCTGACTGCCAAACTTAACACTACACCGAGTCCCAAAGGGCCACATCTACACATCTTCTAAATCCCCCAGGGATGATATCTCCACCACTGTCCTGGGCAGTCTGTGCCAGGACTTAACAACCCTTTTGGGGAAAAAAGAATTCTTAATATCCAACCTAAACCTCTCCTGGTGCAACCTGAGGCCATTTCCTCTTGTCCATTGCTTGTTACTTGGGAGAAAGAGACCAAGCCCCACCTCACTGCAACCTCCTGGAAGGGTAGAGGACAACACTGCTTGTGCTCCTGATCCCTTAATCAGTAATCCCAAGCCCTTGAACTCTCTCGATTCTCCTTTTTATTGCAACTTCATTGCTACCTAGCAGAAAAAAAAAAAAAAAAAAAATTATTAATGGACAATAATCTGAGGGTTGTAGCAGGATGGGAAGTTTTCTCTTCCCATCTTTCACCCAGACCCCAGGGAGGCAGCAGACTGCCCTGAGATGTTGGTCTGGTCTGAAGATCAGGCCTTTTGTTGCCTTCAGAATGGAGTTGTTCCATCTGTTCTGTCATCTGTACCAACCAGGCTTCTGGTGAACCAAATTGCCTTCAGAAAACTTCAGTTTAACAGGGATAGAATTATTAATTTGGTGGTTCAGTCTCAGACAAGAAAGTGCCCGTACCCAATCACTGCATCTGCAGGGGGCTGCAAAAAGTAACCTGTGTGCTCTCCCCTCTGCCCAAAACACACACAGCTGCTCCTGGAGAGTCTCCCTCACTGTTGTTTCCAGGGATTTGTGTCTTTCTCAATAAAACTCAGGGGGAGGCAGAAGTGTCTCTTTATTTTTGGTATTTTTAGCAGGGCGTGGGGGCAGTGGGGGGTGGGAGACCAGTAAAGAGGCAAAGTGAAGGGTGTCTTGATCAGCAATGATTCAGCAGAATTTCATATTTAGTCTCGTTTTGACAGTCCCTATAAACATTCTGCTGCAAACTTCAGTCCTTCAGCCTGATTTGATTACTGGGTGCTGCCAGCAGCCGGGACCCAAAAGTCACTCCGTAATCATCAGCCCCTGTATTTGGTATGATCCTTTAAAATAGCCCTTAAAAATGAACTTTCTGGAGCATTTCAGTTGCCACACAAGGGATTTCTCCCCTTTTTTTCCTTGCTTCATGCATCCAAAAAATGTAAAGTGGGGATGGGAGGGGTGGGGGGAAGGAAATTTAAGAGCAAATTTAAGAGACTTCTCTGCCTCCCTGATTTCAGCACACGTTTGTAAATATAAGTCTCAGCAGTGGGATGCAAGGACTTTTGGGATTAGGTCCTTCTATCCTGAGTGTATCTGGAGGAAATAAAAGGAAATCCTGCACGTTGGTGCTGATTGCTTAGGAGGGAGTCACCTCCTACTGAAGTCTGACAGGGCTAAGTCGTGTTCCCTCAGTTGTTTCCCCCTGATGTTCCTTCTAATTTATATCACTGCGATGGGTTAAGGAAGGTGACTTCAGGTGTTGCCATTAGAAAGTCAAATTGCAAAAATAAAGCATTAAAAATAAATGCCGCAGCGGAATTGCTGAGCCAGGGAATAAAGAGCTTTAAATGCAAACAGGGAACTGGCTGTGCATTTCTCCACCAGTCACCTGTCTCCCCATCTGAGGATTAAGGACTCTGCGTCTTTTAGTCCTGCGTCTTCCCATTCAACTCCGGGTGCTGCTGAATGTCACAACTTTTTATAGCTCACCTATTAAGATTTAGAGGAACTTCCTCCCTTTTATTTGGACTGCAGGAGGAAGATTATTGCTTCTTCTGAGTCACCTCATAGGAGAGACCCAAGGAGAGTCTCTCGTAAAAGAGCAGATTTTAAATACAGGTGGTCTTCCCTAAATAAGCTTCAGGAATTTGGTGAGGGGTTTAATTTGCTTATAGGGTAGATTCCCAGCTGTGGGAAATCATTATAGATCCGCTGACTTCCATGCTGTCAATGAACTGGCGTCTCATTTTGAATGACTTTCAAACTCCTCCAAAGAAAAGCATGAACAGCATTTCTGTCATGCACAGCTTTCCTCTCCCCCGGGTGTTTTTGCAGGAGCACAAGGTATTTTACAGCCACACTCAAACAGATCCTGCCATACTAGACCATCTCTCTGTCCTTGTCCCTCCCTCAAGGTACCCCTAAATCTCAGGGTGCAGTGGTTCTTCCCTGTTGTCCCAGTCTTTACCCTGGACCTTTGCTGGGGGGTGGGAAGCAGTCAGATGGAATATTTTTAGGATTCCTTCCTGCTGTGTGTTCCTAGAGCTGAGAAGACCTCATGGGATCACCATCCTTGCTGCAGGCAGAGGGCAGCCCAAAAGGATTTTAGGGCTGGAATCTGTGCAGCCCACAGAAGGTCTGGGGCAGGCTGAGGGGCAAGATGAGTTTCTCCAATATCACAGTAGCACCATCATCTCCTAAGTGGGGACAGGGCCAGATCAGGAGTTTTTACATCTCTGATGTCCCCAGGACACCGGCACATCCCCACCAAACCCATGGGGAACAGTCTAGACTTCAAATCTAGCTCAGTCTGAGCTTTCTTTGCTTTTTCTCCATCCCTCCACTCCCCCTGAAACTGGTGTTGATTAATTTCGCAGCACTCTGTGTGGGAGCGGTGAGGTTTGGGTTAAAGACTATTATATAAATACCTTGCTATTCATTTTCTCCCGATGCCTATGGAGTTAGAGCACCTATTGTTGTGTGCCATCAAACAGGCTGCCACAGCAGCTTTGGAGGAGCTGTGAGGAACCAGCGCTTGTTTCCCAGGTGGGTTTTCTCCGTAGGCGTCGGGACGGCCCCGCGCGGTGTTGGGCTGTGTCGAGTGGGTGGCTGAGCAGATGGCTTTGTGCTGGAGCCTCTCTGACACTTGGTGACCTTCAAACGAGGTGAGGCAGGACCCCCTCCTCTGAGATCTGGGCTCAGGAGTGCCACTGAAGTGCCACCTGCCTCGGCCACGTTGTTGCTGTCAGCCACCGAGGTGCTGGCACTCGCTGGCTGTGTCACATTAGCTCGGGGATAAATTCATCCTCTCCTCCTCAGGCTGGAGCTGGGAAGTGGTGCCAGCCTCGTGTTATTTATTGCCTGGTTCACTGTGTGTCCTCCTACCTTGTCTGCTGTTCTGGAAGGCACCAGAGCATTCAGCAGTGGTGTTCCTCGGGCTGCTCGAGTCTCTCTGCTGGACTCGTGTGCCAAGTGTGGAGTCACAGGAGCTGCAGGAGCCATTTCCATTTCCCCCTCTCCCACTTGCATTCATCAGTGTTGAACATCATTCACTGTCATATTATTGAAAGTGCTTAGCACCTTCTTATGCTTGCAACATCCAGTCTTGACAAGCCTGACTACAGAATTACAGTCTGGTTCTGCCCTGGGATTTTCCCCGGGCACTGTCTTCTACATCTTTTGTGTACCAAGTCCATGCTATTCATTATTCCACCCATTCCAGACCATGTCCTCTCACTGCCCTGCACACTGGGCACTGCTCTGGATACAGTCTGGCATTAACATCCAGCTGGCACATCCCACATGCCCAAATTCAGTCTTGTTGGATTTGGGCACCTCTCAGGGTATTTTGGGACCTGGTAATGTTCAGCCAGGTCCTCCCTAGGTTTTGGAGACACCCTGCTTCTCACCAGACTGCCAGACTCAGCTCCATGTTCCATTTTTCCTGGCAGGTTTTTCCATCCTCCAGTCTCAAGTTTTGCCTGGATATTTTGGCTCTACCTGTAACCCCTGTGTCCTTGAATAACTGTGTCTACTTCACCTCTGTAGCCTCCAGATGAGACTGTTCAAGTGGTCCTGGGTTTGTTGGTAGTTCTGTATCCAATTTCTGCCCCAAGGGAGCTCACCAAAGGTTACAGTCTTCTGCACCTGAATAGAGTTTTCATGTCAACAGGGAATTTGCAGGATTATCATGATGACAGATTGAGATTTTTTTTTTATTTATTTTTGGGATTTTTTTTTTTTTTTTTTTTTTTTTTTTTTGCTTCTCTTCACTACTGCTTCACCTTCCTGGATCACTTATAAATATATTTAACAATGTGGCATCCAGCAAAATGCCTAGAGGAAGCTGGCTGTTAACCTTTTGTCAGGATGAAAACTGACCTACTTTTAATTTTGGGTTGGTTTTTATTACTTATTTTTTCTTTCTTCTTTCTCCTGACCTGCTTTTACATTTGACATTGCTTTGTACCTCTCTCCATGGTAGTTACCTTCTATAGTCACCTGAGGAGTGACAACATCACAGACCTCTATAATCTGAAAAAGAATTAAAGCAACTGGTTTGCACTTTCTTTTTCATTTCCACTGAGTTATCAACTTGTTTAAAGAATTGCAAGGGCTAAGTGAGCTGTGATTTTCCTCACAAGGACCAGGCTATCACAGCCTTGCATGTGCTTTGTTGTTTTGTTCTGTTTTAGCCATTTTACCACGATGTGTAAGGTTTTATTACTCTATTCATCATTCAAACAGCCAAGACTTTTTGTAAAGCTCAGTTGTTTGTAACTGGCAATCTGCAACAGGGCTTGTTCCTAAACAGGGATTAGATGTTCCTGTTACCAAGTCTGGGGGATTCTGCAGGTCATTAGGATTTCTTGTCACCCAGAGCAAGGTACTTTATCCATAACTGGAGGTTTCCAGGGTATAGACATCCCTGCCTGACTTTAAGGTCTCAAAATAATCTGTGAAAACACACTTTAAGAACACAGTTCATCCACTATGATTTTAGACATCTCTTCTATCATGGGCTGACCCATGATCATTGTTTTTCTCTTAATTTGCTCTCTAACATCTCCTGTTGTTTATCTCAAAAGCTCAATAATCAATGATACCTGTAGGCTGCTCCTTCACCAGATGGTTTGGACAAAATACTGTTTTGTGATTTTTAAAAAAAATTTTCTTTGAGTGGCAGTGCTGCATGTCAGCTTCTGTCACCCTGATCTCTTAGAGCACTTCCTTCCTTTGTGTCTCAGTTGAAAAGATTTTTGTCACCTGATGTCTTTGTAATCTGAACTTGCACCTCTAAGGGACCTCAAAGATCATTTAATTCCCAGCCCCCTGCCCTCAGCAAGGATGCCACCCACGAGACCAGGTTACTCAGAGCCCTGTCCAACCTGACCTTGAGCAGTTCCAGAGATGGGGCATTCCTGGAACTATTCAAGGAAATAACAAATAGGTTTTTTTTCAGTGACCATTCTTGACCTCCTTGTTTTCTGCTTCCTCTTCAGAGTATGGCATAACTGGATGGTTTTTAGGGTGACTTCCAACCCAAACCATTCTATGATTCAGTTCTCTTGATAATCATAGACTGATGATCCCATGAGTAAATGCATTTATAAGCCATCAGTCTGGATAATGAAATCAAAGAAAAACAGTGTCCTGATTTTGATGTGTACTTTTAATTGAACAAATGAAAAGCCTTCCATTTAAGCATGCCAGGGTTATCTAAGTAATATTCTGGCACGTTGCCCTTTTTCACCAATGTGACTATACTCTCCAGCAACAAAATGGGGAAAAAATCAATTCCATTGGAAGAAAATCTCAGTAATTGAATCTCATGTTAATTGCAGATCAGAAGAAGAAAATTGTTTTTACTATTTTGGAAAACTAAGTGAAAATGTGAGTAAGAGCAAGGTTGGACCATGTCAAGATGAAATTTTTCTTTTGGTCTTGGAGAATGATGCAAGACCCACTTCGATATGACCTTGCAAACCAGTGACAGTATTTTGAACCAGGCCAACATTTCTGGTGCTGTTGCCTTTCCCTGGTCTTAAAATTAAAAGCCAAACATGGTTAAGGGGAAAAGGANAGGATGTTTGGTCTCCTGGTTTAACGAAATATTAGGTCTAAGCTAAATTATCAGATTTAAGGAATTACAAGTGTGTGTGCTAAAAGCACCGAGGATACATAAAAGCTGTATAAAACGGTGTATAAAAGGGGTATAAAAAAAAAGGCAAAAATCATCATGGCATGACTGGCAAAACATTATTTTTGTTCTAGAGGGGAAGCCATGGGAGAAAGGGCTGAGGCAACTTGGTCTGCCCACCTTGGGGGAAACTGAGGGGAGACTTCATTGCAGTCTGCAACTTTCTTGTGAGGGAAAGAGGAGGGGCAGGCACTCACAGGACCTGAGGGAATGGCCTGAAGCTGTGTCCGGGGAGGTTTGGGTGGGATTTCAGGAAAAGGTTCTTCCCCCAGAGGGTGGTTGGGCACTGGAACAGGCTCCTGTGAAGTTTTCTTTGTAAAAGTCTCCTTGCTGGAACACTGAGCAAACTAGGAATTACCCTTAAGGCATGAGCAGACTCAGCCTGAGACAATGAAAAATTTCCTTGAATTTCCATGGATGGTCCAATGTGGGGGTCGGTCTCTCCTCCAAAGGAACAAACGAACAAGAGGAAATGGCCTCAAGCTATGCCAGGGGAGGTTTAGATCAGATATCAGGGAAAAAAATCCTTCACAGAGGGGTTGTCAAGCACTGGAACAGGGAAGTGGTTGAGTCACCATTCCTGGAGGTATGAAAAAAATGTGTTGATGTGGCACTTGGGGATGTTTTAGTGGTGGATTTGGCAGAGCTGGGTTAATGGCTGGCCTCAGTGGTCTTAAAGGTCTTGTCCATCCTAAATGAGTCTATGGTTTTATGAAATACAAGTATTGTGACAAGAAGGGAGCTGTCTCAAAGTGGTCTAAAAAGCATTCCTGGGGTAAAATTTCTGTCCTCCTGTGCTTTGATCTGGATTGTAGCCTATTCTGGTTTGATTTAGGTAATTCTGGATGGCAGGAGGATCATGGCAAGCAAGAACACAAAGTACCTTCCCTGGGAGATGAACAATTCAATTTCTGCATAGCAAGGAAGCAGGGAAATTTTAACCCAGGAGCATTAATGGAGAATTTGTCAGAAAAAAGAAGAAAAGTCCAATAGTCAAGTGAAATGCAGCTGCACTCTCCTGAATTTTAACTCTTCCTCACTAACACACTTCACATTATGGGATTATTATGGGATTATAATGTCTCTGTGTTAAAGGGGAGAGGAAATCCTCTGTGTTCATTCCACTCATCTAACTCCCCTTTCTTCTGGAAATAAAGGAGGCGAGGGGGAAAGGGAGTGAGGGCGAAGAAAAGGAAAAGAAGAAAATTAAGATTGGAATGAAACCTTGAAATTGGCAGCTGTCAGGAGCCCTCAGGACAAGTGATAAAATGCTGCATTAAAGTAGCTGCAGTGTGAAATGCCATTGACAGAATAACGAGGATGGGAAATCACTTTATAAATGTGCTTACCAGGATAAACAGATGTGACTGAGGGCAACTCCACTCTGTCACTAAACACTTGAAAGGGCAAAATTTATGGCAATCTATTTTCTGT